>APFE031553160.1:0-36676 GCA_000404065.3 Pinus taeda | reverse complement strand
TGACACGCCCTCAAGGAAAGAAGAAGACAGTGGTCACAACCTCTGGATAGGGCCCCTCTGCACGACAACTACAGATGGACAAGGTCGTGGAGGAGTATGAGGGCATCTTCACCTTCCTGTAGGGGTTCCTCTACACTATCAAGTCAAGCACTCCATTGATATGACCCCAAGTGACCACTACCTAATGGACCAATCTATTGGTGCTCCATTCTAGAGAACAATGAAATGAAGAGGCAGATTCAAGAGCTGCTATAGAAAGGTCACATCCGTCCGAGTTCATCACCCTGTGGGAGCCCGATAGTGTCGGTACAAAGGAAGGATGGGACTTGGAGACTTTGTATTGACTATCGGGCACTGAAAAATATCACTTCCCGTAATAAGTACCCGATCCCACAGATCGATGACCTCCTGAACCAACTGAAGGGGCAAAATATTTCAGCAAGATCAATTTTAAGTTAGGATATCACCAGGTACCAATCGAACCCTCTGATGTGTGGAAGACTGCCTTCAAAGCCAAGGAGGGCCTTTTCAAATGGTTGGTTATGCCTTTCAAATTAACGAATGCTCCTGCAACCTTCATGAGGTTAATGGATGACATCTTGTGGCCTTTCACCAACTCATTTGTAGCGGTATACTTGGATGACATCCTGGTCTTTAGCTAGAGTTGGGAAGAGCACCTCCAGCGCATCCGATAGGTTCTCCAAAACACTGTGGTAACACAATTTATGCGCCAATTTGGAGAAATGCACTTTTGGCATAACCTAGGTTCAGTATCTGGGATACATTATTGATGAACATTGGGTGCATGTGGATCCAGCCAAGATCCAAGTCATTCGGGATTGGCCCTCTCCAACCACTATAACGGAGCTCTGCAACTTTCTAGGTCTTGCCAACTTCTACCACAGGGTCGTGTTGGGATTTTCTCATATCACTTGGCCCTCGAGTCAAGTCACCAAGGGAGGAGCGAAAGCAAAATTCTTTTGGTTTGAATCTCAACAAAAGGCATTCGCAGAATTGAAAGAGCGCCTCTGCTCGGCACCAGTGCTCGCATTGTCAGACATGCAACAACCATTTGAGGTCGAGAGAGATGCCTCTAGCTATGCTATTGGGGTAGTCCTTACTCAACACGGGCATCCAGTGGCATATCATAGTGAGACACTTTCAGACACAGTCCAAAATTATCCCACTTATGACAAAGAGATGTATTCCATTGTGCAGGCCTACCGAAAATGGAAACATTACATTTTGGGGAAGGAAACAGGCATCCACATAGGCCACCAACCCCTCCAGTTCATACAGACTCAAGGGAAATTATAGAATGATCGCCATCAGAAGTGGTCCACATACCTGCAACAGTTCCATTTAAATATCAAGTATAAGAAGGGCAGCACCAATAATGTTGCATATTGCCTCAGTTGACCACTGATCATGTCATTAACCACCATGCTCAACTTTTGTGGGCATGAGAATTCTAATTGGCCACTTCTCTACAAAAGTGACCCAAACTTTGGCCACACATACCAGCCATTCTTAGAGGGTTGACATGTTCCATATTTTCACCTTCAGGATGCTCTGTTATGCCACTTGGGTCACCTTTGTGTTCCTTCAAGTGAGCGTGCTAAGATGATTCTGGAAGCACACTGCAGTTGGGCTATTGGGCATTTCGGGGTCGAGAAAACGGTGGCAGTACTACAAAAGTATTTCTACTGGCCAAATCTTCGATAGGATGTCGGGAAGTACATCAGATCATACACTGACTACGCCATTGCCAAACCGATAGTCAAGAAGCAAGGCCTCTATACCCCACTACCTACCCCTAGTCAACCTTGGGAATCCATCTCCATGGATTACATGTCAAGCCTTCCTTCCACTAAGCATGGAAATGACTATGTTTTTGAGGTCGTCAACAGGTTCTCGAAGATTGCCATTATGGCAGCCTGCAAGAAGAATATCACAGCAAAAGCCACTACTAAACTCTTCTTTGAACGAGTGTGGGTGCACTTTGGGATCCCACGGCATATCATATCAGCTTGGG
Organism: Pinus taeda; assembly: GCA_000404065.3. Lineage (NCBI taxonomy): Eukaryota > Viridiplantae > Streptophyta > Pinopsida > Pinales > Pinaceae > Pinus > Pinus taeda. The sequence continues at coordinate 34,641 of APFE031553160.1, read as the reverse complement.
ATAACAGATTCCTCAGTACATTTTGGTCCAGTCTCTAGTCAATGCTAGACACCAAACTCACTAAGTCCACAGCCTTCCATCCTATAATTGATGGCCAGACAGAGGTTTTCAACAGGATGGTTGTACACATTCTGCGCATATACAACTCAAAGCATACACACACATTAGATGAGAACCTCCCCTATGTTCAGCACAGCTACAACTGGGCTCTCCACAGCTCGACTAGCCATATCCCTTTTCAGGTGGGCTTGGGATTCAGCCACTATGTCCCATTGATATGGCCATGCCATTTGTAGCTACTCACACAGATTCAGCTCATGTCTAGTCCGAAAGAGATAAGGCAAACAAATTCATTGAGAACATCCAACATATTCGTCAGCAGGTCCATAACATTATGGAGAAATGAAATGCCAAGTATAAGCAGCGACATGATCAACATCGAGTGCCACATAAGTTTCAGGTGGGCGACAAAGTCTGGTTGCATTTGCAAAAGGAACGCCTTACCGGAGCCTATCGGAAACTAAAACCTCTTCGATATGGTCCTTACACCATTACCAAGGCTGTGGGAGATAATGCATTTGATCTTAGCATTCCCCCATTCCTTGGCCGACTCCCAGTGTTCAATGTGGATCGCCTTCGGCCATACTTTCCACCATTACTAGACACATACGACATTGCAGAACAGCTCACACCCACAGAGTTAAATCCAGATTGCATGGAACAAGCTGCAACTGATCGGATCATGGACACACAAATCAAGCACACTTGCTAGCAAAACATCCAACTGTATCGAGTTGTAAAAGCAGGCCAACTACTTCACCAGGGCAAGTGGCTCACAAGGGACCAAGTTCAACAGAATTTTCCTCATCTCATGGAGGAACTCAATGCAATGGGGACCATTGCTTCCTAAGTGGGGAGGAATGATCTAGGTGGATATTGGTGGCCACCCGCCAAGTCCACTTGGACCCCCACCATTGTTTCTTTCAACTTTTCAGTTTCCTTAGTTGTAGCACAGTTTACTATCTTTAGCAGTTTTTCGGGTCCTAAACTTCTGGAGTCGTTTTGAGGCCCTAAACGATGCTTTTTGGGAAACTTGGGAGAAACATGGGTCCATGGACCCATGTTTCTCTTCCCCAAGTTGTAGTTCTCAGATAGATCTTTCTAACAAGATATTGTACATGTCATACGAAGATCGTATGCCAAAGTTACGACCCTGGGAAGTTGATGTACCAATTTACCCAAAAGGGGCCCACAGTTTGGCATTTCATCTTCTAGGGTTAGGTTTTTGGATGTTTAGAGTTTTCCATTATTTCTCAACAATAAATAGGCCTTCAAGCCTCATTGTAAGAGAGTTCAAAGGCATGTAGCCACCACATCTCTTCTCAAATATAAGCTACCATCGCCCTAGCTGTTTATTCCATTTTTCGTTTGTAAGCATATCTTAGTATTTTACGTTAATGAAATAAAGTATTATTTCCGCTGCATCTTTGTCTTTATGGTTATCTCTATAATTTGTTGCGTTTCTGTTTAAATATGGATCAAGATATCTGTGGTTGCAGTGTTTTATATCTCTTCAATGATTTCTCATCGAATCCTCTTGATTTAGGACTCAATTGCGACATGTCTCCTCCTACAAATGAAAAGGACTCACAAAACCCTTACATGTTTCTTAGCCTAGATGCATCGTGAGGAGGTTTGGTACCAGGGAGAGATCAAACTATAGTAACCAGTGGATGATAGAAAGAGATATCATTGAGCACCAACATACATTACTTGCCACCATCTTCTCATTATAAGACCAATTTACCTCTTGATTTGCAAAATTGACCTCTGCCTTCTTACTCCCAATCCTCACACATCTTACTCTTATACTTTGATGATTTCCCTTGATTGATCTCCATATGGACAATCATTACACTTTTTTTTTCCATGTCCTCGATCTCTACACACCTGATCCCTACACACTTGATCTAAATGTGCTTTCTCTCTATTTCCCTCAAACAAATGACAACTTGTATCCTAATCTATCTCGTTACCCTACTCCAAATCCCATCCTGCACAAAGGTCAAAATCCCCTTTCCCCTTCTTATCTCATTTTTCAATTGTAGTCTAAGCCACAAGGAAGCAACATAAAGCTTAGGCATAGATGGAAAAAGGGCATTCAATGACGGGATTTTTCGATGGCTTAGAATACCTTACTAGGATTTGTCCTATGGAGTTGTCCACACAAAACCCTTGCATGGTGCTCAATCTGGATGCATCTAGAGGAGATAACTTGTATCCTATTCTATCTCCTTACCCTAATCTGAAGCTCATCCTGCACAAAGACTAGAAGCCCTTTCCCACTTATCTCCTTTATCCATTGTCTTTTAAGCCAAAAGGAAGCAACATAAATGATAGGCATAGGTAGAAAACGAGCATTCAATTCGATCTTTCAAGGGCTTAGAATACCTTACCATGATTTGTCCTCTTAATTTGTCCATCAAAATCATTGCATGTTGCTCAACCTAAATGCATTGAGAGGAGATTCGGGACTTTATTTCGACATATCTCCTTGTTGTAGTGGCTACAACCACCCTCCAAAATTTTACCTTAGCTTCGTTTTGGAGCCTCCCTACCAACCTTTCACAGCAACATGTCTTTGCTTTTCAAGTAGAGAAGCTTCACTGGTTTTCTTGTAGAATGACAACTTGTCTGTGAGAGCTTGTTGCATCCCGCCAGACTTGGTCCAGCTGCACGCTAAGTAACTCCCTCAAGAAATTGCGCAATTCTTCTAGTAACCTGTTGGGCTCTAGAATTGCTTAAATCTGCCTGTCATTGGTCATTGAGAAAATTGCGCAATTCCTACGAGCGGGATTGCTCAGTCCGAAAATTGATGCTTTAACCAAAAATTGCACAATCCCTCTGGGTAGCCAGCCTAACTCCCTCCTAGAAATGCACATTTTTCCCCTCAATTGAGCAGGTTGTTGCATGTGCAGTTAGGTTGATTAGTGCCTTCCAATACTAAACAAAACTGATTTGCATGCATGGACTGCTTCTCCCAAGGGAGCATGCAAAGGCATCCCTTGATTCAGGGATATGCTTTTAGAAACTAGAGGTTGCATGCAAGGATCATCTTAGAAACCTCCCACCAAGTGTCACTCTTCCTAGATTTGTGGCATGCACATCACATCTTCGATTTTATCAAAACTCATGAACCACATAATATGAAAATGGGGCACTTAGGAATCTTGTCTAACTTACAAGAACCTCTCCCACTTCCAAAGCTTTAAATATCCCCAAGTCTTATTGATTAACCAACGTATAATAAAAAATGCTTGAAGATATAAGTGTATGTTGGTATTTGTTTTTAACTAATTATATCCCTTAAATTCTATTGTTTCTTCTCACTGACCTTGTAGCCCTGACATCCCACATTGCATCTAGGAGTCGTTGGCACATTCAACTCAGTTGTTTCGGGGTAAGCCCGTTTTTCATGTCTCGCATTGTGTTTCTGTTGATTTTTGTGTTTTGCTTTGTGTGAGTGTTGTCTGCTTGATTTCGGTGAGTGCTTGCTGTCGTTTTTATGTGTGTTAGCTTGTAGAAGCATCATTTCATTTTTCGTGCGCATCTCACTGCTGTTACACGCATGCCACTGTTTTTGCACGGAAAGTCGCTGTTATGGTGACTCGCTTCACACACATGCATGCTTTCCTATTTTTTGAATCTTGCACTTGTTGTTTGCATGTAAGATCATTCACTCTTGTTTGGACTCATCTCATCATGCATTCACACTTCTCATGTTTGCAGTCACTCGTCGACCTGTCTAAGATGCCTTGGCTCGGATGGTGCCTTGCCCTGCTAGCACTGCGCATTTTCGGAAGCGGAGGCTCTACCTTTCCTCTAGAAATTACGTAAGTCTTGCCCACCACTAACCTTCAAGCTTGCATTGCGCAATTCTTGGAGGAAGTGTCATGTTGGCCCCAAAAACTGCACAATGTAGTTTGTTGATTTCATGTCACTATTGACTGAAATTGTGCATTGTGAAGTTTCAGTCTTCAGCAGGACTATGCATTGCACAGTTCCAACTGTCAGTCAGCCTCCTGACAGCCCAGATAATGCCTTGCACAGTTTTGGTAGTCAGTCTCCCCACCTCCTGGCAGAAATTGTGCAATGTTCACGTTCAATCACATAGGTATGTTGCAAGTCAATCCTTAATTTTGTTTTAGTTTTCAACTGACAGATTTCTTGCCATGAGTGTTGCTATGTCTCCAAGCATCACAGGTGTTCGTCTGTCTCTCAGCAGCACAAGTACAATGGACTTCAAGAGAACAGAGTCAAAGGACACCGTTGAGAGCACAACAGGGGTTGCAACCAAACAAGTGTCTATGAACTTGCCTACATATGAAGACATCAAGTTGTTCATAGGTAAAGACATCAAGATAATATGGCAGCAGCATCACAGTGAGAAACACCATCAACAGTAGCAGAAGTTAGTACACCTGCATGCTGCCAGTGCAAGAGGAAGGTTGTTGATAGCATAGAGGCGAAGAAAAGCTGCAAGTTCAAATTAGATCCACTCATAATGAAAATAGCTTTGGAGATTGAGGCTATGAGGTGATGGCGTGACAAGTCGATCGCACGAGAAAAGAGAAAGGAACAAAGAAGGAGTTTCATTTGCCGAAACAACAACTCAAGGAAGAATAGGAGTTGCACAGATAAGAGAATGATTTGTAGCAGGAACAAGAACAACAGGGGGTGAAACATGCAGAGATGGATGAAACTCTGCCCACACAAGTTATAGATCCATCCCAACAGCTGGCACGAAACAAAAAAGTTGAGTAGTGTTGTTGATTGCATGTAAGGGAATTCAGCAGCATGCATATCATTGTGCGCACACATGTGGTCGTACCCATTTGGCACACTCACTAAGGCGAAGACAAGAAGCAATTCTGACAGGAGCTAAACATGTACTTCGACAACTTGATGTGCACGACCACCAACACATGTTTGGATCAACACATACACTATGCACGAACATATAGTCGGTATGGTCACACCCAGGACCACCATGTGCATGCTATCAGATGCGTTGGATGGAGGAGCCATATTAGTGTACTCAGATGCAACAAAGGCAAGATTTTGCTTCAACAACATGTCACCATTGAGCACAGGGACACCACCACAGATGACCAAGCTTGGCATCCGTTCACCACCATCAACCATCATAAAGATGTCAAAGAGTTGGTCTCACCACAACGGTCTGAGTGTCAATGATGTCTTGCATGCCTTGCTCAAGCCATCTTGTCTCACATGGGTACATGTGCATTGTAATGTAACGTCTTGTCAAGTGGAAGTTCAAGTGTTGATAGTTGGATGTAACAGTCATAGAGTAGATGAAGAGTCATGAGGGTAGATGAACTGTCACAAAGGGGAATATCTAAGGCCACACAACCCTTTGCTATAAATAGTCCCCCATAACTGATTATATAGGCTTTCGGTCTGCCAAGCTTCTGATAAGACTATCTTAGAAAGCTCGGACAATATTATAAAGAGCCTTGGCTTCTCCACTGCGCAAAGCTAGTATATCTCTTTGGAGGATCAAGCGGTTGTGGTTGTAATGTTCCACTGTCGGAACTAGTGGTTGGACATGGATGTATTGTATTACTAGAACTTACGCTTCTTAATATAACAGAGCCAACACGTTTCATGCATATTTCATATTGTATTCCAGCTATCTTGTTTACTCTAAATGGTATATGTATATGTTTTCTTATGCATGCTTGTATGGAATATTCTTTATAAGTATGTATGAATCTTACTGAAATGTGTGGATTGGTTTAACCATCACTTTGGATTGTTAGTTAACTTTCTTTCCAGTTTGTGATGAATCTTTGCTCATGTGTTTTCTTCCAAGCCAGTGCCATCACAAGTTTTCAAGGGGTGCACTCACCCCACCCTTTGTGTGTTAGAACCGTTCATGGACCTTCCTTGTCTCGCTGCAATTGTCACATCCTTGCTACCAACAAGGACATCTTACTTGCCTCCGTGTGAAATCACGGTCAAGGCATTACCGTATGACCCACCGTTGGGACTCCTACACCAAACAGTCTGAGGTCTAATTGGGACTTCTTACCGAGGAGATCCCCTGACATGTTGGTGGGTCCAACACCGTCAACACTCCTTTTGCAAGTGCAAAATCCACAAAATACCCTTGCATGTTGCTAAGCCTGGATGCATTAAGAGGAGATTTGGGTCTCGACCTCCTTTTAATGTAAAAGCCACAAAACCCATGCAGAACAGGGAAGAATAAACCAAAATCTTATTCTTCCTTGATGTGATTATCTCAAATAAACTTGATGGTTTTCTCTCTCACTAGGTCTATCATGAGAAAACCCACACTAAACAATATTTACATGCAAGATCCATCACTGTCCAACCCAAAAGCTAGGTGTTCTCACCACACTAGCAACTAGAGCTTTAAGGGTTTTGGATGAAGACCATCTTGTTGATGAGAAAACCCATCTCCTTAATGTGTTTAAGAAGCATAAATACCAAGGTATAAGAGTTTTTTTTAAAACTAGCCAAGGACCTAGGACTAAGAAAGAGTTGGTTGACGCTGCCTCTAGTGTCTAGCTTCCCTTTATCCAAGGGGCTACTAACAAGATTGCTAGGATACTTAGGAGGCACAAGGTGGTTTCCACCTTTAGACCATTAAAAGTTATCTATGGTTCTTTAAGATCAGTCAAAGACCTTGTGGATCCCAAAAGCATGAAGGGTGTTTATTTGATTCCATGTTCTTGTGGAACCCTCTACATTGGATAGGTTGGTTGTTCCATATATTAGATAATTCAAGAGCACGCAACGGACCTTAAACACTATAGGACTCTCTTCTCTGCTTTTGTGGAACATGTTGAGTTGACGAAAGACCATATTTGTTTAGAGGATTCTAAGGTCCTCACTAGGGTTGATTGTTTTCATCACTGTAAATTAAGAGAAGTCATCGAAATTGAGAAGATAATTGATAATCTTAATAGGGATGATGGATGGAAGATCAACAGTTAGTAAGTCCCTTCCCTTTATTCCTAAGCCCCCTTTTGTTTTTCTCCCCTCGGTTTCCTTCTTGTGACTTGGTTATGTTTTTCTTATAATTTATTTTTATGTGTTCTCCTTATTTTTATATGTTATTATTTTGAATTGATTTTAATTTATTTATATTTTTATTTATAATAATTTTGTGTTTTATTAATTTTTTATAATTTATTATTATATTATATAAATTTATGAATAATTATTAATGTTGGGCAGTGTCATATATAAGAATATTAGTTAAATAAAAATAAAAATAAATTAAATAATTAAATAATTAATAAAGTGATTATTTTAATTATTTATTTGAATCTTATAACGTTCCATTTTATTTTATTGGTGTTGCATCTCTAAGTTTGACCTATTGGTCTTGCTCTCCAACTTTGTTATGATGAATCTCAGTAAATTTGAAATGGGTAGACCCTAAGATATCTATGTGATTTTGTTGGAAGATCTTTGCTTAAGCCTAAAAGCATGTTGCTTAAGTTATTTAGGGGCGAACAAATATCATAAATAATATCATACATACGTGAAAGAAATAGTTGAGACAATTTTTTTAAGAAAAAATGATAGTTTTCTCTTCAATAAATGTCTTAAAAACCCATTTCGTATAGTAGTGTACTAATATTTCTTTGATAATATTAAATAGAACATCATCTAAAATACATGACATGGTAAAGAGTATTAATTTATTCAAATCTTCTCATTCGTCATTCTTCATAGTTGCAAGTGTCATCATCTTTTTGTCTAACACCTTATGCAATCCTTGTTGCAGTCAAAAACTTTCACATTTTTAATTTCCATAATCAAAAAATATTTTACTATTAAAATTCCCCACCTCAAACTTAACATTTTTCTTATTTACCATTAATCTCTACACAAGAGCTCTCTCAAAAAAAATATATATTTATTTATTTTTAAAACATTTCAATTCAAAAATTATATTCCATAATCCAAAATTATTCTACTATTAAAATTCCCACCTCAAACTTGCACACAGCTCCACTATTGATGGGTATTTCAAATCCTCATCTATTCTTCTCTACACACCACTCCATGGGCCTCTTATCTTCCGCCACACACCACTCCATGGGCATCTTATCTTCCACCACATGTGGATTTCACCCTGGATTACATGCGCTTTTCTCTACGTGCTGAACAAGAGAATGACTGAACTCTTCAAGTCATAGTCGATAACCTTTTGGATTTGGATTCCACTCAATATTGTCGACCCATTCATTCACTGCTCAATCGCTAAGTTTTTTCTCAATTTGTGGAGTCTGGATAATAGCTCCTTACTAGATAGAACACCTCTGCTTGATCTATTAAGATGAGTGCTCGAAAACCACTTGTTGGTATTATCGCATTTGAATAAAATTGAAAGAAGAAAAATAATGGAATAAAGATAACATGGGTTACTGAGAAAAAAGGAGTTTGCAGGGTAAAACCATGATAGTGTGTTAAAAACCATGATAGTGTGTTAAGACAAATTATCATTATTTTTTTTTTTTACAATATATTAATTTATTATTGATTTTTTTTGGAAATTCTAACACCATCCCCATCAATATCTTCATTATAGTAGATGTTGTAGATATATTTGTGAATAATATGGTCTAATTGAAGCTTCTCATCTAATTCTTTATTGAAGTTATTCTTGTGATTATTATCATAATATTTAAAATAAGATTTTAATTAGTTTACTTTTTAATAAATGAAATTGTCGGTTTAAGAGTATTTTTAGGTCAATTTTGTTTAAATAAGACATAAATTTTAATTATCATAAGTTTAAGTTTTTTAATCAAAAGAGTTCAAATATCTTAATAGTTTTTCAAAATTCTAAATCTATTTATAAATTGAAAACAACATTTTAAATGACAAAAAATCATAATTTCATTTCAAATTATAAAATTATAATAAAATTACTATTCCATCTATTAATTAAACTATATCTATTAATTAAATTATATCATAAATTAAATAAAGTAATTAAATACTCTAAATTATAATTAAAAAATCCACTAAATTTCAGTTTACGATCCCACTACGTTTCTGGATATTCTTTAACAGAACTCATATTCCCAATAAATTAAGTTAACAAAACCGCAAAATGCATGTTATATTATATCAAAAAAAAGGTTAAGAACTTGAATGCTTTAGATTTGGATGAAGTGGTCACCAAAGTGTTTTGTCAATCTTCTGAGCATTTTTTGAATCATATGTGACCATTCAGTGAGCGGTGAACAGTGCACGGGACTACTATTAGATGAGATTTTTTATGAATATCAAAACTGGTGGCCCGGGGCTGACGATGAAACTGTTCGGATCGCTTTTATAAACGAATCTCATCTTTGTGGGTGTTGAAAATACTGAGATGGGGGTGGGGGGGTGAATTAGTATTTCTTATTTTTAAATTGTTCTAGTGATTGCCAAAAGCATATATAAATATGTATATGTATACACAGAACACATAAATCAACTGCTGTAATTAATGCTTTTATTAAAAATTCAAGACAATGCAATGAAATAAATACAATATAAGTATATATCGGATTCTAAATGGTTGCCAAGCTCCAACTTGGACTTCAGTGAGGCTCCAACCTCCAGAGTACTAACTCTATTTTGTAGTGGTTCCGCACTTAGGAGCACCTACCCCCAATGACCTCAGTCTTGTTCAATTCTGAGGCTCCAACCCAACCTTGATATAAATTGTTCTGCTGCTGTTCTCTACTCACAAGCTTGCTGAGCTTTTGCTATTCTCCTGTTCTCTTACTTCTCCAGCCTTTCCTTCCTCTTGCATGTTCTTCGACTTCCTCTCTCACTGATTATCTATCCATCAATCACCATCTCACTTTGTTTTTATGCTTTTATGTATTTCAGATGTCTCTGACTCTTCGTTTCCGCTTTACACCGCCTCTTTGGCTTCCTCCTCGGTCGATGTCATTTCCTCTGATTCGCTTGATCTTTCAGCTTCCCTCCTTGATCACAGTGGCTTCCTCTATGCTGGCTTTCCATTCAACTTCTTGGCTTTTCGGCCACTGTGTGTTAAAACTGTAACATAGGCCTGTTTTTTTTTCAATGATAAAAGGCATCCACCGGGACTGTTTCGTTTAACAGACATGCCACATTCTATCGCAATCGCAATATGCTTGGTTCTAGCCTTCTGAGCTATCGGGAGCATTTCGTAGCGTATTTCTACCTCTAAATGCCGTGTAGGCCAAAAATTCATTTACACAGGAAATATGAGCAAAAATAGTGAAAAGTGCTAAAGGGCGAACTTCAAGGATCATTGCACCTGTATCTATACCTATGTCGGGTCCATAGTGAAATCGCAATCGGAAATTCACGAGGGTCCTTTATATATCGCACCCATGACTTTGCCAATCCTCCTATGGACGCGATATAATATTAGGCAGCAGTTGATACTCTCGTCGGGTCTGCAACCTTATCGCTATTGGCGATCACAAAGGGGCACAGGATCAGGTCCGATGCGATAATCGCTATTGGCGATCGCAATGTCCACTTGACATATTGTAGTGCCTGCTTCCAAAGTGTCGATGTGATGTGCCGGACCCGATAGGATCCCAAGTCTCCCGTGCATATATTTTCAAGTCCGCTTTTCGCCTCCGATAGTGTTAAACACATATATGTAAGGTTTTAGCCGTCGATGTATGTTATATATATATATATATATATATATATATATATATATATATATATATATAATATATATATATATATATATATATATATATATATATGGTTTTCTCCTCTGATAATGTATTATGCGCATACATATATAAAATCTACCTTTTCCGTTGATCGCTACACCTCGACGTAATATTTCCCTGTCAAATCCGACGAAGCTGCACGGTTTAAGCCTTGCCGTCTGATCATCCACCAAGCGATCCAACGACATTCGCACCTCTCGCGCCCACAAGTTGCCCACGCATTATCGCGTAATCAAAGTGGTTTCTACCCTATCCCATCTGCCACATGTCCCCCAGTGATTGCGATCGTTTTCCCACGTGCGATTACCGCGCACCCTCCAAAGGCATTGTGATCAATACTGTTTGCCACCCACTCACCCATCCCCGCTCGCTATCTCCCGTTCATCTTTATCGCCCGGTAGTCGTCGGATCTATTTGCTAAAATCTAACTGCTCTTGTTTGTTCGTTGTTAAACACGTCCACTGCTCCTTCGATAGCTCTTGATAACTCTATCTGCTTCCTCTATGGCTCTGATGGCTCTGTGTGCTCCTCTTCTTTGGCTCTGTTTGCTCCTCTCATCTCCATTTGCTCCTCTAGTGGCTCTGTTTACTCCTTGAATATTGCCATATTGACATCAATGACAATTTGTGTCCAACAATCTCCCCCTTTTTTATTAATGGCAATAATCTTCTGCTCTCTCCCCCTTTGACGTCAATGGCAAAGGAATGCATATGGACTCCCCGTGTCAAACTGCTCCCCCTGTCCTGTTGCATCTTTATGAATGAACTTGAGTGATGATAAAGAAATAACCCCCATCTTTTGATGCAGATGTTCGAATGCTTCTCGAGGAAGAGGTTTTGTGAAAATATCAACTATCTGATCCTTTGTACTGATATATTCCAGGATGATGTTTTGTTCAGCTACTTGCTCACGGAGGAAATGATACTTGATTGGTATGTGTTTGGTTCTTGAGTGCATCACTAGATTTTTATTGAGACTGGTAGCACTTGTGTTGTCACAATAAACGGTAATTTTTTCATCTGTACATATGTCGAGATCTTTTAGAGCTTCCTTCATCCATAGTATCTGAGTACAACAGTTTGCTGCAGCAATATACTCGGCTTCGGCTGTGGATAATGATATGGATGGCTGTTTTTTGTTGAGCCAGGATACCAAACAGTGTCCAAGGAAGAATGCATTTCCACTAGTACTTTTCCGATCATCTATACTTCCAGCCCAATCAACGTCAGTGTATGCAGTTACAGTCAGTACCAAAGACCGAAATCAGAAGTTCCCTTTAGATATCTGAGAATTCATTTTACAGCTAATAAATGGGATTGTTTGGGAGCATATTGAAATCTTCCCAGCATTCCTACTACTTGCATTATGTCTGGTCATGTAGCTGTTAAGTATAGAAGGGCTCCAATCGTTGACCTGTAATGAGTTGCATCTACTAGAGGGGAGTCATCATCTTTGCTCAGTTTGTTGTTTGTGGTCATAGGTGTGCTCATGGGTGACCAATCCTCCATTCCATATTTTTTGAGCATGTATTTTAGATATTTGGTTTGAGATATACACAATCCTACTTTGGTTTGAGATATTTGAAGTCCAAGAAAGTGGGACAACTCTCCTATCATTGACATCTGAAACTCTTTTGACATGTTTTGAGAAAATGCATGGCTCATTTCATTATTATTACTAGCAAAAATCAGATCATCGACATAAACAAGAGCAGCTAGTAACTTACCTTGATCTGTCTTTATATATATATTACTTCTAGCCACTCCCTTTTTGAAGCCTTGTTGTTGTAGGTAGTGATCCAATCTTGCATACCAAGCTCTAGGAGCTTGTTTCAATCCATATAAAGCCTTATTCAACTTACAGACTAGGTCCTTTCCTGTTGTTAGATCAAAACCTTCTAGCTGCTCCATATAGACTTCCTATTTGAGTTCCCCATTTAGAAACGCTAATTTCACGTCCATTTGATAGATTTTGAACCCTTTTGAGCAAGAAAATGCTAAGAACATCCTGACAGCTTCCATACAGACCACTGTTGCAAATTTCTCTGCAAAGTCAATTCCTTCAATTTTTGAATAGCCTTTACAGACAAGTCTTGCCTTGTTTCTGATAACTTGTCCTTCCTCATTCATTTTATTTTTGAACACCCATTTGGTTCCTATTATGTTTTTGTCCTTTGGACGAGGTACCAGCTCCCATGTCTTTTTCTTCTCAATTTGGGACATTTCTTCTTGCATGGCTTTTACCTAATGAGGATCCTTACTTGCTTCTGCAAATGTTTTTGGTTCGATCATAGATAGGGGAGCAATGCCTTTTCTCTTGGGTGAGGTTGTTATCCTTCTTCGGATCTGCACACCTTCATCTCTATCGCCAATGATCAGTTCTTCTGGATGATATCTTTCGACATACTTCATCTTTGAAGGGGTATGAGGTGGTTCTCTTTTCTCTTCTTCTTCTTCCTCATCTATCTCTTCTTCTTCTTTAGGTTCTTCTTCTTCAATGAGAAATTCATCTTCATGTTCTTCAATTTCCTTTACTAGAAGTTTTTCATCAATCTTTACATCAATGCTTTCCACTATTTTCTTCAGTCGATAATTGTAGCACTTGTAAGCCTTGCTCTGTGTAGAGTATCCAAGAAATATCCCTTCATCAACTCGAGAATCAAACTTCCTTGGTGAACCATCATTTATTTTTATGAAGCACTTGCTTCCAAAGATCTTGAAATACTTCACCGAAGCAAGTCTTCCGTTCCATAGCTCATAAGGAGTTTTTTCACAATTTGGTCTTAATTGAGTTCGATTTAGTGTATAGACAACTGTCCCTACTACTTCTCTCCAGAATCTAGGTTGTAAGTCTACTACTAATAAAATAGTTCTTGTCATTTCTTGGACTGTTCGATTTCTTCTTTTAACTACCCCATTTTGCTGAGGTGTTCTGGCAGCCGAGAATTCTCTTTTAATTCCATGAATGTTACAGAACTCACTAAACTCGTTTGATGTGAATTCTCCTCCTCTGTCTGTTCTAAGGCACTTAATTTTTGAATCTTTTTCATTTTCTACAAGGGCTTTTAGATTCTTAAAACACTCAAAAGTTTTAGATTTATACTTTATGAAATATATCCACATCATTCTAGTATAATAATCAACAAATAACACAAAGTACCTTTCTCCTTAGAGTGCTTGATTTCTAGTTGGCCCACACACATCAAAATGGATGATCTCGAAGGGCTTCGATGTATAGAGCTCCTTTGTCTTGTGGCTGGTTCTGGTCTACTTTCCATGTTGACATGGACCACACATTGCTTGATTTGGTTTGAACAGCCTTGGGATGTCTCGTACATCTTTGATCTTGCTGATATTGATCAGATTTTTGAAGCTTGTATGTCCAAGTCGCTTGTGCCACAACCAACTCTCATCTGTCTGACTAAGTAGCATTTATTTTCTTGAATCTTGTTCAGAATGTAAATGTAGTTTGATGTTCTCACCCCTTTTAACACAAGTTTCCCTAAGGCAGGGTTCCTTATTTCACAGTCTTTGGTGTTGAAAATGACCTTATGTCCTTGATCATAGATTTGGCTGACACTCAGGAGGTTTTGTTTGAGCCCGTCAACTAGCAGAGCATCTTGAGCTTTTCCTTTTCCATTGATCGGAGTATATGTTCCTTTTCCTACAATTCTACCTGATTTGCTTCCAAAGGACACATTCCCTTCCTTTTTGCTCAGTGAGACAAACTTCCTTCTCTCTCATGTCATGTGTCTAGAGCACCCACTATCTACAAACCATTGGTTTTCATTATTTTGAGCATATAGAGCGAGGCCGCATTTGTCCATGCTGGAGTTCTTGCTACTCGTCTTTCTTCCTTTGAGTGGGCAGCCTTGTTCATAGTGTCTATTATTGTAGCAGGAAGAGCAAATCATATCAAATTTGGTTAACGGACCAAATGAATTGAACGTTTTGATTTGTCCTTGCCTTTTGGGGGCATATGAATTGATTATTCGGTCCTTCAGCGTTGTCTTTTCACTTCTGCAAGCCATACAATGTCTGGCTTGATGACCAAAGTTTTTACAGTGAAAGCAGTTTCCAAGAAAGATGGTTTTGTACTTGTTGAAGCAACCACGATTTGAGTCGATTTTCATCTTGGGAATTACTCCTCCCTCATTCTTTGGATTTGTGATGGGCCCTCGGTGGAGTACAAGTTTGTATTTGCCATAGTGTCCATGATTCGACTCCACATTCTTCTTTGGAGTAATTCTCTCTTTATTCTTGGCAGGGATGCACTTTTAATAACATACTTTTTCATCTTTTGGATTGCAGGAAAGTGCATCAGCATAGATTTTTGCACTATTCTTAGTGCTTGAGGATTCTCCTTTGAAACCTATTCTAGACTTGTCATGTTGAGGTTTTTGATTTTTCAGAATAGTCTCAAGTATTTGAGAGCTTTTACAACCCTTTTTAATTTGCTCCAACTCCTTTCTCAGAGACATTATTTCGGCCTCACGTTCCTCACAAGTCTCTTGTTTTTCTTTAAGATTTGCTTCCAAGAGATCTTCTCTCCTTCTTATTTCCTCGTTTTCCACTTTGAGAGAAATGATTTTGTTCCGTAGTTTCTCATTTTCTTCAATGGCGCTTATTAACAATTCATCTACATTTCCTTCAAGCCTTGAGTCATCATCATCTGCGAGTGCCATGAATAATTCTTCTTGGCTTTCATCATGATCACTTTCCTCATCTGATTTCTTTTTTATGACCATAAACTCATCCTCATCAGGCTCATCTTGCTTGGAGAAGAAGTTTTTCTTATTGAACCCTTTCTTTTTATGTGCCATTCTTTTAGAATTTCCTTCATCATCACTGTCATGTTTATGAGGACATTCTACTGCATATTGACCTATTTTACCACATTTAAAACAAATAAGAGGATACTTGCCTTTAAGCTTATATCCTCTCTTCAGCTTTCGTACAAATTGAGCCAATTCGGATTCCACATCTAACTCATCACTACAGTCATTCCTTTTTTTCCCCTTTTTTGACTTTGAGGCCTTGAATGCTGCATCCTTGGAGGGACATTTGTTTATATGGTTGTAGCTATAAGAATACCCAATCACCTACATCAAAACTTCTTTTGTTGTGATGTTGATCAACATGTCGTTTCATTCTATTCTATGCGAAAGTGAGGTTATCATTTAAGAGTTGGAGAACTTGTTGTTGATTCTCGATGTGATCTTCCACTACTTGAACTTTAGAATTTTCTCTTAAATATGATGTGATGGATGGTGGATGATATCCATAAAGTCCCATAAGATTGAGGATGATAAGATGAGCTATGAGCAAACTAAGTACCAAGACAAGAAAATAATTATGTCCAAAAATTTCCAGTGAAAATGGGATCTCTGTCGCTTACAATAATTTCCATGTATCTTTTGAATTGTTTCCATAAATGCAGTAGAAACTATATTGGCTTAAATGGATGCGATACTCCACAAAAGTGTGCATACTTGGTAATTTTGTCAACTAGCACCATGATGACACTCTTTCCTTCGGAATTAGGTAAACCCAAGATAAAATTCATTGAAACCTCTTCCAATAGTTTGAGCACCCTATCAACATGTTGAACATGATCCTTCCAAGAATTACTATAGATTAATATATCATCAAAAAATACTAAGAAAAATTTCTAAGGAAGGGTTTGAAAATGGAATTCATCAAACCTTGAAATGTAGAAGGTGTGTTGCTAATGCCAAAAGGCATGACCAAAATACATAATGACCCTCATGAGTTCTAAATGTTGTTTTCAGAATTCCTTGAGTCTTCATTATGATTTGATGATATCCTGAACAAAGATCCAACTTGGTGAAGTAAATTGATCCATGCAATTCATCCAATAATTCATCAATGATAAGAATGGGTAATTTATATTTGAAAGTGAGTTAGGCAAGCTCCCTATAATCCGACACATGCGCCATGACCCATCCTTCTTTTTCACCAATACTACTGGAGAAGAGAAAGAACTTTGACTAGGGTTAATTATACCAGCCTCTAGCATTTCTGCAATCATACATTCAATTTCACTCTTTTGGGCAGAGGGATATCTTTAAGGCCTCCGTTTGGAGAAAACTTCCTGGAACCAAATGAATAACATGATCATGATCACGAATAGTGGGAGGCATTTGGGAGTCTCAAATACCTTGGAATGATTGTCCCAAACCTTTTGGAGATTTGGAGAAATAGATGATTTCGATGTGGGAACCTTTAGTGAACATAATTGTGTAATTATGACTCATTGTTCTTTCTTTAGAATATTTGTGATTCCATTAGAGTTTATTATATTTCCCGGTTTCCCTGTGATACTCCTTAATTCAACTTCCTTTCCTTCCGAAAAAAGATTCATGAAAATTTTTTGAAAATTAAAAGCTATTATACCCAAGGATTTTATCCATTGGACTCCTTGTACAACGTCAATACCACCCATTAGAATGTAAAGCACTGAGATATTCAATACTTATTCTCCCATGGATAGCTTGATATTATGGCACTTTCCAAAGCAATTTATGGTACCTCCACTTGCAACCACCACTAGACACGCTAGAGTTGGATATAGGATGCAATTCAGTTCCTTGGCTATCTTACAATGAATAAAATTATGGGTACTTCCTTAATCAATCAACAGTATTACCTTTTTCTTCTTGATATGTCCTTCTATTTTGATAGTTTGAGGAGTCGTAATTCTGGCCAATGCATTACAAGATATGGTCAGATTCATTTATTCTTTCTCTAGGGTTTGTTCCTAGTGTATATCCTCTTCTTTTGATGTTTCTTGTTCTTTTTCTTCCTCCTTTTCACAATATATGTAAAATAATATCTTCTCGGCACACTTATGACTTTTATTGTATTTTCTATCGCAACTATAACAAAGCCCTTTTTCTCTTTTTTCTTCCAATTTGATGCAGGAGCATTCGCCCAAGGGAAAATCATTGTAAATAGTAGACATAGTGGGTCATGTATTTTAGGGAAATTAGTTTCCTAAGTCTCAAGTCAATATAATATTTAGGCTTTTAAGTGATTTAATTAGATAATGAGCTCAAAATAAATAAATGAGAACATGAGTGGTAGAAGTCAAATCCAACTCTCTAGGAGCAAGAAAGAGTTTTTAGGAATTAATTAGAGTAGATGTGGACCATTGAGCTGATAAGGAGACTTTTCTATTTTAAACAGAGAAAAAGATGGAGTTGATAAAGTTCACCACATATGTGTGCATGCATAGAGCGTTAGGGATTTTGTTAGAGGAGTGATCAAATCCTTCAGTGATCCAATCCATTGTGTTCTCATAAATAAGTGAACCTGCGTGTTCAATAGAGAGAGGAGGCCACTAATAGTAGAATCAGGCCTATGTGTGTGTATTTGTGAGATCGAGGTTTCTTGAATGTAGTCCTGCTTTTACATTAATATATATTCAGAGTTATTCCTGATTTTGTCAAAGAATTGAATGCGTGTTTTAAGTGTTGCTTGTATGTGAATCCGTAGGCTCTGTGACAGGAGGTTATAGACAGAGTTTTGCAAAACACGCAGAAAGAGGAGTGATGCATAGGAATCACAATGGATTTCGAATCCAAGTGAAGAGGTCGAGGAAGATCTAAAGGAATTTTATAGCAAGGATGCGCTTAAGAATTAAGCTCAAACGGGAATGAATTGAGTAGTAGAAGAACGAAAAGTCGGAACCTCTGAAGAACCCAAAAGGGCCACAGAAACCATTGAAAACATGGAAAAAAACCCAAGTAAGGGAGGCGGCCAAGAAGTAAAGGTAAGATGCTCAACTTCCATTAGATCTTCAAAGATCAACGACCACGATGGAAAGTCGCAATCGCATTTCGGAGGTACCAAAGGACGGCAACCACAAAAATATCAACTCCAACGAGTAGTTGGTGATATCGCCAACAATCCGATCGGCAATCGCGTAATCGGAGGTTCGCAGTGGAAGATGTTAGGCACGGGTGAAGAAGCGATAGCAAATAGCGATTATCAGAATATCGGAGCTCAGACCCATTGGAGTCCGGAATAGCGGAAGAATGAAGTAAGTAGTGATCGGACCCAACAAAAGTCATAGTCGCTGGCCTATATTAATTGAAGTCCGTGTATGCTGCTCGGAGGGGAATTTCCTTTGTATTCTCGCATTTAGGTATGTCGGGATTTTAGTATAAAAGAATCAATATATGTGTTCTGATAGTGGAATATCAGAGTTGGAAGGGTGATGGCTCATATGTATATGTCCATTGGACATTGCGATGGCCGATTGTGATGAGGTTAGCCTCGAAGTCTCCGTAACAAAGCAAAAAATGTGTTTTGGGAGTATTTCCCTTTTTAAATGGATTTTACCTTTTTAATGGGTTACAAAGTGGAAGAGCGCTGATAGGAGGTTTCAGGCGCGGTGATTGAAGTTCCGTTAACAAAGGAACTTATAAAGGGCCTTGACCATTTATTGTTTGAAGATTTGACTCCATGCAGAGTTAAATACCTGGGACAGTCGTGGATGCATTGTTGATAAATTCATACTGCGGGTATATGCTGGTTAACCCTGGCATCAATTGGCTAAGTATGGTTCTATGCTGGGGTTTTACCTACACCATTAGTGGTATCAGAGAAGATATGTAACCAGAATAGAATTGAAATCAGAGTGAGGGAAGATTTCCTATGAAAAGGAGGTTGCACACAGAAGAAGGTAATGTGCATAAGGCTACAATAAGAAGACTGTAAGGGGAAATTTTGGAGTTTTGGAAGATTGTAGAATTCCAGCAGAGGCTTGGAGTAGGCGGGAACAGAGAATTCCTTAAAGGAAAGAAAAAGCAAGATTTCTTAATGCAAGTTCTGAAGGAAAGAGGACTTGAGGGAAAAAATAGAGGAAAATCCATTCAAGTGTAGAATAATGGGTGAAACAAGATCATACTGAGATCTTGAAGGTGAGGTAATGTTATGTTCTGTTTTAAATTAAGAATGTGTGTTTTTATACTAATGCATAGGTGACAGCAAGAGAAGTTGTGAGAGAAGAACCAGGTGAGTTCTTGAAGACACAGTAAGGAGAATACTTTGAAGAAGAACTGGCAGTGAAACTGAAGAATCCAACAAGAAATTGGACAGAGAGGATAGCTGAAGTGTTCTCAAGAGAGAGTGAGAGATTGCAAAAGCCTAGAAGGAGCAAAGGTGTTGCTCAAGAAGAGGTTCCAGATAGAGAACACGTTATTACAAAAAGACTGAGTGAGGAGAGCTTAGTGAGGTAAGATTGCAGCGAGGAGGGCTAGTTGTTGCAGAGGCTCATTACAAAGGAGCTCATGAAGATAGAAGAGAAGAATATGACTACTGATAGTCATAACAAAGGTTTAGAGAGAAGCCACAATAGAGGATATAAGAAAGAGGATGCCAAAGCAATTGGCAAGAGGATGAGTTAAGAAGATATTGACAAAGAGGTTGTTGAATTAAAAGAACAACTCAATGCATTAAGGAGAATGCTTGAGGAAAGCCAGAGATTAGGTTGGGTCTTGAGGAAGAAGCCAGTGGAATGGCATGAGATGTAGAGAAGGCTACAACAAAAGCAAGTGAAGTGGCTAATGTAAAAACTCAAGGAAGATGAGTTGGAAATGGAAATGGAAGAGTACATTTGCAAATGAGAACAAGGAGAAATTCTAGGAGAAAAGGAATATGAAGACTTGAAGGCTGAAACTTCAAGTGAGGCCAAAGGGTCACATGGGTTTAAAACTGAAAATTTATGTGTGTATGCAGGTGAAACATGTAAAGAAGGACAATTGGCTGATATTGACATGAATAAGGAAGAAGACCAGCAGAATCAAAATTCTGTTCTAGAAAAAGATGAGATAGATAGATCTCATATACAGCTGGAGAAAGATGTCAAGCAACCAAGTGAAGGGATTGAGGATATTGAAGAGGAGACAATTGAAAAATTTCCGAATCATATGAATGATTTAGAATAGAAAGGAGAAATGATGGCTAAACCATCAAGTGAGACCATAGGATCTTATATTTTTAAAACTGATAGTTTGTGTATGATGGTAGATATTGCAGGAGAAAAGAATCCATTTGAAGATATCTTCTAAGAAGATAAAAAACAAGGGACTGAAGGCAAACTTGAGGAAGAGACTATGTTAGCTGAAAACATAGTAAAGGATCATCAATTCACTATGATGATAGGCGCAATGGAGATAGTCATGGAAACTGTTGAGACAGATAGTAAGGAATAAGGACATCTACTAAAAGATATTAAGAAGGAGGAACCCTATGCAAAGGATTTAACCTTGGGAAAAGGAACACTAACAAAGGGGTGTTTTCAAGAGGATAGATAGTCTTTTGAAGATGTCGAAAGTCTAGAGGAGTACTCTAGGAGAACAGAGTATAATGGAGAAGACCTCTTGAATGAGGGAAGTAGTGATTTGCTACAATAGAAAGACCTTGAGTGTACAAGGGTGAAGTGAAGACAATTTTATAATACTGTAACACTGCATGTAAAGGATGAAGCTGGAAGAAGAGAGCATTGTGATGAAGTGCTTGCTAACTGTGAAGAGGAAATTAATCTACTGGAGAAAGTGATGAGAGAACCTGACGGTACAATAGAAGTTACAGTTTCTGAAGAAGAAGATGTTTCTCAAGTAGCCATGGAGACAGGAAGATGCAATAATTTGTTTGCAGGTTCATTAAAAAGCATGAATGAGTATGATTATATAATCAAAGAGATTGTTTGAAGATGAAATCAAACAATTTCAAAGTGAAGATAACCAGCAACAGGTTAAAGGAGGAGAAGTTCACTACAGTGAAACCAAGAAGGAAGACATCATTACAATAGATGGTATGAAAGAGAGACTAATGGATAGTCTCATGAATTTTGCTGAGAATTCAAGTCAGCATACTGATGTGCTGACAGAGGAGAAGGAGAAAACAGAGTAGAACACTAAATTGTTGCCAAAGGAAGATAAGGCACAACAACCTTATGTTTTTAATTTTAACAAGTGTTTTATGAATGCGGGTTTTGTTGCAAATTTTGGAGAAGATTTGGCACAAGTAAGCCACTTAAAGATGGAAGAAGGAGATTCTATGGAGAATTCAATCCATGGAGCAGAGAAGTTAATTTGCCGGAGAAAGTTTTGAACAGTCATGATTCAATCATGAAAGAGGGTAAGGATGATAGGGAGGCAGAAAGTAAAAGAAAAGTCAGCATAGGAGTCACAACAAGCATTGAAGCAAGAGAAAGCAAACCAAAAGTTGAAGCAAGCAAAGCAAGAGTTAGCATATGAGTCAGCATAGAACATAGCAACAGTAACCTGAAACAAAAAGAAAGAGGAAGAAGTAAGGAGCAGAATATGGACCAGCCCAAAGATATGTTGGACATAGAAATTGAAGAAATGTGGGAGTTGATGATGAAGCAGTCCAAATGGAGGAAAATGGTAATAGAAGCAAGCAAGATCAATCAAAAGTTGAACCTGATTGATAGGAAGAAAGAAATGGAGCAAAAGACAACAGAAGTGCAACAACAACAAGGGAATAAAGCATGTGGACATGTACAAAACAAAGTATGGGATCCAGGAAGAGAAAGACTAGAAGACACATGATCAAGAGATCATGAATATTTTCTACTTTGGGAGTCTGATGTAGGAGCATTCACCGAAGGGAAAATGATTGTAAATAGTAGACATAGGGGGTCATGTATTTTAGGGAAATTAGTTTCCTAAGTCTCAAGTCAATGTAATATTTAGGCTTTTAAGTGATTTAATTAGATAATGGGAGAATATGTAAATGCTCTCAAAATAAATAAATGAGAACATGAGTGGTAGAAGTCAAATCCAACTCTCTAGGATCAAGAGACAGTTTTTTAGGAATTAATTAGAGTAGATGTGGACCATTGAGCTGATAAGGAGAATTTTCTGTTTTAAAACATAGAAAAATATGGAGTGGATAAAGTCTGCCACATATGTGTACATGCAGAGAGATTTATGGCTCTTGTTAAAGGAGTGATCTGATCCTTCAGTGATCCAATCCAATGTGCTCTCATAAATAAGTGAACTTGCTTGTTCAATAGAGAGGAGGCCACTAATAGTAGAATCAGGCCTGTGTGTGTGCGCGCGAGACCAAGGTGTCTCGAATGTAGTCTTGATTTTACATTAATATATATTCAGAGTTATTCCTGATTGTGTCAAAGAATTTAATGCGTGTTTTAAGTGTTGCTTATATGTAAATCCGTAGGCTCTGTAATAAGAGGTTACAAACAGAGTTCTGCAAAACATGCAAAAAGAGGAGTGATTCAAAGGAATCACAATGGATTTCAAATCCAAGTGAATAGACTGAGGGAGCTCTGAAGGAATGGCATAGCAAGGATGTGCTTAAGAGTTAAGCTCAAACGAGAATGAATTGAGCAGTAGAAGAACAGAAAGCCAAAACCTCTGAAGAACCCAAAAGAGCCGCAAAAAGCCATTGAAAATGTAGAAAAAACCCAAGTAAGAGAGGCGAGCGAGAAGTAAATGTTAGATGCTCAATTTCCATTAGATCTTCAAAGATCAACAGCCACGATTGAAAGTTGTAATCGCATTTCAGAGGTACTAAAGGATGGTGACCACAGAAATATCAACTCCGATGAGTGATTGGCGATATCGCTGATAATCTGATCGACAATCACGCAATTGGAGGTTTGCAGTGGAAGAAGTTAGGCACGGGTGAAGAAGGGATAACCGATAGCGATTATCGAAATATCAGAGCTCGAACCCATCGGAGTTCGGCACAACGGAAGCATGAAGTAAGTAGTGATCGGACCCGATGATATCATAGTTGTGAGCCTATAGTATTTGAAGTCCGTGTATGCTACTTGGAAGGGTGATGGCTCATATGTATATGACCATTGGACATTGCGATGGCTGATTGTGATGAGGTTAGCCTCGAAGTCTGTGTTAAGGCTGTAACAAAGTGAAAAATGTGTTTTAGGAGTATTTCCCTTTTTAATGGGTTACAAAGTGGAAGAGCACTGATAGGAGGTTTCAGGCGGGGTGATTGAAGTTCCGTTAACAAAGGAACTTATAAAGGGCCTTGACCATTTATGATCTGAAGATTTGACTCCATGCAGAGTTAAATAACTGGGACAGTCATGGATGTGTTGTTGATAAATGCATACTATGGGTATATGTTGGGTAACCCTGGCATTAGTTGGCTAAGTATGGTTCTATGCTGGGGTTTTACCTGCACCACAATTGTTGTGGTGTCAACCTTGTAGGTTGTGGAAGGCTAGGGGAAATAACACTTCAGTATTTATAGTTGTAAGTGGTAGGCTTCCTTGTTTCCATAATTTTTCTTTCCATTTTTCTTGCCAACTTGAATGCCTTCTCCAATGAATCAGATTCCCAAGGTGAACCTCATGTTGGATGTTATCCTTTAAAGTCCCTATGAACACATCAATCCTATGCTCCTCTACAATATATTTTACCCTTATATTAAATTTTTGGAAGTCCTCTATAGGCTCCATCATTGAACCCTTTTGTTTGAGATTTATCAATTGGCTAAAAAATATGTTTCTTTTTGTATCCTTATAATGTGCTATCATTTCTTCCGTAAAAATTGCCCAACTAACAATTTGTTTACGAAAGCAATGAAAATCAGTAAGATCCGTCCAATTATACTCTTTCTTCTTTCAATAGGATCAATAAATTATCAAATTGGAAATGGTAATAGACGCGATACCATACAAATTGATTTGGTTCCAAATATAAAGTTGCAATGCGTACCTTTTGTGTGTTTTTCACATTATGGAGATCAAAAGAATAATCGTTGTAACTATAATCGATATAGAGGTAAATAATATCATCTTACTCATAGACATGACCAAAACATGGCATAGCAATTAATTTATGGATAAAGGGAGACTAAGATATTGAATTGTATAACTTTATCCAAACACTTTGGAGAGACATGGGAAGCTAATATGCATAGAGTTATGTGAAACCTTAACTTTTCCAGTGTGAAATAAATATAATAAGAGGGCAGTGGTAGAATGAAAAAAAATGATGAAAGAGATATTTGACTCCTCCTCTAAGCAACATCTACATAAAATCCCAAAATGGTACGAAATGGGAAAAAGCTACAATCATCTGCAAGCTTATCACCAATAATTTTTTTTTTTTTTTTTTTTTTTTTTTTTTTTTTTTTTTTTGCATTCCCTATAAGGAATTTATTGTACTCATTCTCACAATCAACATTTGAGCTTTTAGTGCCTATATATTCAATAATTTTAAAGATGGAATAATGTTTCATACATGGTCAAAATGTTAGGTCTTATGCAACACCCTAATACCAGAGGTTTGATCTAGTAGCTAAAAGCCCCAAACTGATACCCACATTCCATTGTTGATGAATTTTGAAATGCGAGAACCTTGCAATACAGTGCTCAAACTTTCATCTACTATAGGATGAGAGAAAGAAGGCACAGTAAATTATTTGTAGTTGTAGTATAGGATATCTTCTCATCGAATCCCCTTGCTTTTTTGTTGCTTTCCTAAGATATTTGTGGTTATAGTGTTGGATATCTCTTCATCGCTTTCTCATTGAATCCTCCTGATTTGGGACTCGATTTGAACATATCTCCTTTTTCAAATGCAAAAGATGTTGAGATTGCAACAAGATGATGGAGCTTAGTGAAAAGAGTCGCCTTCACTAAGTGGGCCCGCGGGCTATTTTTGGCGCAAGTCTATTTTTAGACATATGGATCATGTCTATGGATTGCAGGTTGCTGTTTATGGATGATTGATCAAGTTGGAAAAAATAGATGGACTTCTATTTTTAGATCACAGCGGAGTGACTGCTCAGTCTAAATATAGAACAGTCAAATATTATTAGCTCATAATAATATTTAGACTATAAACTTTGTCTTATTCTCTTGGAGCACTTCAGGATGAGCTACGGATGTGGTACATGCAGATCCCAGAAGGAAATACGTGGTTACCTATGGGATGACTAATATTTGCATGCAGGACTTCAGTTAGAACTCAAGTGAGTTGAGTTTAGTGGACTGGAGGTGCAGTTGATGGAGTTGTGTTCAGTTTAGCTTTGTTAAACTGGTTGTATTTAGTCTAACTGGAAAATAGACTAGAGATGAGTTGGGTGAATTAGTTATTAATTAATTCACAAGTTATTAAATCATAATGCAACTATAGAATACATCAGTTAACTCAGTTGCATGTTAGTGCATGTTCAGTTCAGCAGGGACAGGTGTTAGAGAATCAGATTGCTATCAGTTGTGACTATAGTTGTGCACCAGATCTTGCACAATCAGTGGGATTGAGTATTGCCAATGAAGATTGCGTGGTATATCCAAGGGAAATACGAATTTGGATCATTCGATTCGTCAGTACTCTCATGCAGGATTGAGCAGTTGAGGCAGGCAAGCAGTGGAAGAGATTTGGAGATTAGATCTGAGCTAGTTTGTGTGTAACAGAGGTGGAGATACTTGTGAGAAGTATTATGCTGTGTAATGTTACATGACTCAATCATTAATATACAGATAGTTGGGGTTCTTAGCGAGATGCTTTCCCCGGGATACATACTGTGTTAATGTGTGAATGCTCTTGATGTTTTATTGTTATTGATGCTGCTATATTGATGATCAACGTAGAGGAGCTTATGTATTGTGTATGTTTTCCGCAATAGTACATGATCAGGATAATCTCTATTGAATATGTGTTAAATTATTCAAAATTTCTACAAACCATATCGCTCTGCTTTGAAGTCGAATGGATTCCTCCCTGTCTTTTAGTATCTTAGACTTCTGGTTTTCTAGCTCCACCAGGTGGGATTTATCTTCTGCAGTGATAAACCCTAAACCTCGCTCATCCAATAAGCAACTGAGTTTTGATTCAATATGCATGAGGGTTGAATTCTCCCTTTGGTATTTTTCTTTTGCCCATTTGATAGAGAGGTGCTTGAGCTGTGAAATATTGTAGCAGAAACCTTTGGCACGTGAGTCTGATCGGTCAATCGAATTAGCAACCCAGAATTCCTTGACCATATTTATATATGATGGGTCTTTCAGCCAAACGTGAGTGAACTTAAATGGAGCTTTTGGCTTTTGGTGAGGTCCCAGGATCTTCAAGCATATTGGGTAGTGATCCGAAATGCCTCCAGTGTCGACCCATTGTTTTTAAAAATGCAGCTACTGAATAAGGGACCCCTTCATGATGAATCTGTCTAATTGGCGAGCTAGAGCAGCCTCACCAATTCTTTTGTTCCTCCATGTTGGGAGAGGTTTGTTCATAGGTACATCAATCAGGTTATGTCTCTCTAGAAGGTCTGTCATGTATCCTGTGATTGAGTCCACTTGATCCATGGATCCCCAAGATTCACCATATCCCAGGGAGAAATTAGGTCACCCCCAATGATGATGTTGTCTATAGAGAAGATGGTGAGCCCCAGGAGCTTTCGCCAAAATTGCTCCCTTTGTTGACAAGGGCCATATATGTTGATAATCTTAAGGCTGGTCCCTAGGTCTACCGAGAAGATATCAAAACCCATAAACTCCCTACCTCCCCAGGAGCTTATAGGTTTGATAGATGAAGGATTAAAGCCAATCGCAAGACCCCCAGATCGCCCAATAGAATCCATAGCCAAAAAATGCCACCCCGGAAGTATAGAGGTAAGAGAAACAGAGATAAAATCAATTGGGCCAAGGGTCTCTTGGAGGAGAATGAGATCGACAGGTACAGTCTCAAAGAGTCTACGCAGGGCTAGCTTCTTAGAGGCTCTAGCCAAGCCCCTGCAATTAAAGGATAGGCATTTCATGGTGGCAAACCGCCAGGGGTGTTCACTGCTCTAATAAACCCGTCAAGAGTGGATTGGTGGCCCGAGGCAACTTATGCTCCAGCCTGCTTGATGGCTTTAGACATGAAAGATTTTCTCCCCCGAGAATACATGGGGGCCGACCCAGGTATGGCAAGACCCAAACTAGCAATTTTCAGAGGGGATCCTCGAGAATGAGTGCGTGGGCGAAGGTTATAATGGTGTGACTTTGACCCCTGAGATGATGATGGAGAAGAGGCAGGTGAGGGAAGAGTATGCAGAGAGGGAACCGAAGGTGCATAGATAGGTGAGGTGGGAAGAGTGCAATGTGCAGTAGATATGGGAGGAAAATGCATGGAGGAACAAGGAGAAGTACAAGACAAAAGAGGGGAGAGAGATGTACCTGTAGCAATGGTAGCTTCAGCAGCTGCCCGGGATTTGGTAATTGGTGGCGAGAGGGTTCTGCGAGCGTCTACAACTTCCTTTTGCGTATTATTGACAGAAGGTCCAGGCGCCGATGTACGCTAGATAGCCGAGAAACAGTCCTGGAAGGAGCTGATAAAGGGACCTCTTCCGACTTCTTGTTGAGAGGGAAATCCTTGAAGATATGTCCCACCTTGTGACAACGATGACAACGGAAAGGGACCCCATCGTAGTCCAGTATCTGCACCCTTGAATATTTCCCCCAATGAAGGGTAATTTTCTCCTCCAAACCCTCGCGGGTATCCAAGTACACTAATATGTGTGCAAGGGTTCTATTCCTGGACTCTACGAAAGATTGATCATGGTCAAGGTATGACCCCAGAGCATTCCCAATACGGATGAAGACCTCCTCACACTAGTACTGTAGAGGGATTCCAGGCAGCCGAACCCATAGTGGACCTGCCCCAATTTGTTGTCTCTCCGGATCGAAGAGAGGACTCCATCTCTTTAATAGAACCGACGCCATCTCAATGTGCTAGTATCTGGCAAGCACCAAATCTGTGTAGTTATCTTTTGCAAAATGAAGGGAAAACCAACCTCTAGGTAAGACTTGTACCTCTGGTAATTCTTTGAGAACACCCCCCAGATCTCCTTTACCCATTGAGTGAGCCGAGTAGCCGAATACGCCCTTCCACGGATGTGTCCAATGAGAATGGTGCTGGCCATTGTAGCTTCTTTGCCGATGGCAGAGATCTCACTGAAACGAATCGAGATATCCTTTGAGGTTGCTTTCATGCACTTTGTTCTTTTCTTTCCTGTGCGAGGTGCAGATGGGTGGTCTGTTAGAGGGTCCGGAGTGTCGTCTAGAGGGATGGATTTTGCAGACCTAACCCTAATTGCCGGAGTCTCAAAACAACCTTAAGGCGAGTGAAAGGGATCGAATGGGTTAGTGGCTCTGGAGGATGAGGCCCAACAGAAGTCGCCGCAAGAAAGGATGAACTAGGCGGATGCAGATAAAAGGAGGGTGACAGAGGCGTGATAGTGGACAGAAAATGGAGGGTCCCAGGGGACAGAGGGGGAAGGTCCAGAGCAGGGGAACCCCGAGGGGAGTTTCCGCTAGAGGGAGGAGCAGAGCGGTGGTCTGAAAGGGCTACCACTAGAGAGGAATACGATGGAAACGGCTTCGAAGGGTGGCTGGGGCCAGCTGTAGCAGATGAGAAATTAGGGCATCCAAAAATTACCTGGTCGGGATGTGGATCTTCAGAGTAATCGACCTCCTCCTCCGTTTCCATTGAGTCTCCCAATATAGCAGTGGACATCCTGATAACGACAGATGGACCAGAAAACAGGTAGGGTAACAACTCAACAACAATTATGGGTAACGCTGGTAGTGGGAACAGTCTGCAGAAGGAGGGTTAACCAAAACCCTTACGGTCATCCACAGAGCTCTCCATCCTCTCATTTTTCATTTTTTTGTTATTTAAAATGCATTTTAAATTTCTAACAAATTTCACTGAAAATATACCCCAGAAAAACTCCAAAACCAAACCACTTTTTAATCTCTCAACTTAACCTTTTTCTTTTTTATATAGTATTAACAAAAGCAATTTCAATAAATATCTCATAACAAAATGTATGTAATAGAAATGCATAAACAATATTATTATTATATGTTTTTTCAATGATTATTATAAAGTGAAAATGGAAATTTAACGTCTAGAGAAATTTCTCCAAATGATTTTTTTTAAGTCTCTCATAACTCCACATTGAATTATTCACAAAATCACAATGATGGCACATGATGATACCTAGATGACCCAGGTGAATATTTACAATTGATAAAAATTGATTGTCTTAAATGTTGATGAATTAATCTCCATGATGAAGAACTCGTTGAGAGTTTTCTAATGACACTTGAATGAGGTCAAACATATGTCATATGAGAAAGTTATGGCTATTTGAACTGTGCTAAAATAGGTAAAAAGATGCCTAGGACTTGAAATGTGGCATCACCAAAGAATACACATGGAAATATGGATGTTAATGTGGCAGTATGGATAATGACACATAATAGTGTGGAAACTAACATGACACGTTGAATAGAATGTACAAGCACTAATGTGGCACTATTGATTGGACATATTACCACATGTAACATTGTTGTCTATGTAGATTGATGTGGATACCACGAGGATCAATTATAGGATTCCACATGGCACCACTAATAAGGCAACTATGGGTTGAAGTTGGTAAAACAAATTCATGAAAGGTTCAGTTTGGCATGTTTGAATCCCATAACTCCTTACAAAAAACACAATGGGTTATCGCTGAACCAATGATAGATTGTTCGAAAATGTATTAGAAAAAAACATTTTTTAACTTTGGAATGTACTAACTATTCAAAATTAGCATTAGTGGGGATTAACCCCATAACCTTTCCCTGACAATACAAGGGCCCAACCAACAAGTCAATGAACATCTTACTATAGTCAATCAGGTAATTTATTCCCTACAACATCCACACCCATAATACAATGACGTAACCATCATGACAACACATTGCTTTGTATGGTGAGGTTGATAATATTGTAATTAAATTGGAATATGTCCATAGCCTAAAAATTTAGAAACGTCCCATAGGTTTGACCCCTTGACCTATTCTATATAACTAAGGGTTTTATTTAGTACACCAAGGGGTGTTATTTTTTGTATTTTGACACTATATTATTTTAAAGTGTTAATTTTACTATGTAAATTGAATAATTAAGGATTTTTAGGACATTTTTTGGTATCCCAAGAATGGGAGGTGACTGCAGGATTTCCACAATCTCTATAGAAAATTTGAAGACAAGTTTGTTTGCAGGTTCCAAACCAAGTGGATATAACAAACATTTTTTGCATCTCATAATCGCTTGTTTCCTCGCTAGGAGTGGACCCAGATATGTAGCCCAAGATGGGTTAAATCCATTATCATCTTCTTTGTCTTGTATCTATTGTTTTTTTATATTCATTTCTTCAATTCAACCCTTCAATTTATCATTAAGATTTAAAATTTATTCCAAATTCAATCCACAATTATAATTATTTTCAAATTAGTTAGTAATTTTCAAATCAAGTTTGGTATCAGAGCAAGATTGACAATATTTGAAAGTGTGAAAACTTATCATATATAAGCTTAAGCATGGAGAAGTATCAATTGAAGGGTAACCTATCGAATTGAGGCACACTACTCAAAGACAAAAAGTGTCATCACCAAAAGGAGGGAATCTTTTTTATTCGGAAGGGGGTTTTCTTGAAGCAATCATGAAAATGAAAGTTATAGTGGAGGAAATGTAGTGAGGATGGAAGAAGCCCAAGGAAAGTCGTTAATTTGTAAAAGTTGAAGGAGGAGGAGTTGGTGATGATACTCCTAAGATTCCTCTGCCCCATCATCCTCTTCTTCCATTCCAAGTGAAAGTTCTTCTTTAAGGAAGCGTTTTAATAACATTACATTTAATTTACATTTATTGAAACTAGGCACTAAATTTGATTTTCCAATGTATGATGTTGAACTTAATGCAAAAAAAAATGGATAGCTAGATTAGACAACTTGAAGTCTATTGTGAGATTTAGAAGATCGTTGATGGTAATGCAAATATCTAACTAGACACTCTTCGATTGGGAGGCACACCATTGATTTGGTGGGAGAGTAGAAATTAAGATCTCCTTCAGAACCATGTGGGTTGGGTATGCAAAAACGTTTAATGAGGGTTGGGTATGCGAAAATGTTTAATGATAGGTTACTAGGGAATATAAACTAATATTGTTGGGTATGTGAAAATGTTTAATGATACGTTACTAAGGAACGTAAACTAATATTTGCAATCACATAACGTTTTATAGATGAGGTAGAGTTAGATGGGTTTCCACTTAACATTTGTGGGATTGTTTTGGGAATTCCATATTTATATGAGAGGAATGCCATTTTTTACAGAGAGGGGAATAAGTATTATCTTATGAAAGATGAGATTGAGTTAATTATAAGGGCTCATATGATGAATATTAATTTGTCTATTGTGAATATAACACCGATAAAAAGGCTAGTAAATAACAATAAGGACTTGACACTCATCTCTTTAAAAGTTGAGGATAATGATAAATCCAAGGCAATTAAAGAGTGTGATCTTAGATATGAAATAGTTAAAATTATTTCTAACTATGTGTTGAAGCCCCGAAAATCGGGTCGCCAATAAGGGGGATACCCACCCGGTCCGGACCTTGGTTGGCAGCTCCTTATCCGTTTGGTATAGTGGGTCCGACTGGGGATAACGGGACCAGTTTCCCGATCTTGGGTGTGTGTGTGTGTATAGAGTTGAACTATGCTGATCTAATAGTATTTTAAAGCTAATCTAATTCAGATTCTTTAACTTTACTCTATGCTATTGTAATCTAGTGAGAAACAACACATCAAATCTATTCTAACCCGGGATTGTATATCTTCCATTATGCGATCTAAAAAGATTTCGAGCAATAACTAGTAATAAATAACATTTAGCTATTATAAGAATAGAAATCATTAAAGATAAACCACTTTGCATAAGAAGTTAGGCAAAACAGTTGTGAACAACATATCGCATAATAAGCCATTCATATGTCACACATAAACAATATGACTCCACCGTACAAAAGTGCTAAATGATAACCCATACATTCATGCAATAACATATAAACAACTGAAATTGTAAATCACTTAAAGAATATGAGCAGGAATTGCCAAGAGATAAAAGTACCATTTATGACTAGTTCTACCCATAAGCTTCAAGAAAAAACAATCTATCTCTACTTGTTCTAAAATCTACCAAGAGTACAAAAGTGCAACATCAGTAGCAGATATCAGAATGCAAGTAAAAATAAATCTCGATCCATCCATTCATCAAAACCTCTTCTGAGGGTGCATAAGTGCATGTTCTGAGGATAAGTTTTTGACAAATCTCTGGACCCTTCTCTAAATGCTTGAGAAGGGTTTAAATACTGCTAGCTAACTAACTTGATTACATAAATTTAGGATCCGGTTTTCAAATGACCGTCCTTCTGATAAAGCAAACTATTTCTAAAAATTAAATTTGACTCTGAACTATTTCTGTATTTTCTCCTTAGTGCTGTAAGCATGCAACATTTGGCTGGTAAGAGTTGGCTGGTTGCCTTCCCCTTTCGTGTGTGCTATAAAAATAGAAGTAACAAGAGCTGGCACCACTTTCTGGTAAACTATAAGATATTTTAGAGAATCTTCCACTGACTGGGTGTATACTTGGTAATAATTCAAATTTCCCTCTGATTGGTTCTGCTTTTGCTATTTCGGTTTCTGTCTTTGCGAATGACTTGATGAGTTAAAAGACTTTACTTTCTGAGAAATTCTCTGGATTGAAAACTGCCTCCGTTCTTTGTGGCGGGTTTTTTTGGTGTGTAAGTTTCAGGTCTTTTTGTAATCATGCTGCTTTTGTGCGCCTTTGATTCTGAGCTCCAGATGACCTATTGGTCATTAGCATCTGTTGAGTGATACACTGGAATATGTGGTTCTATCCCATGCGGCACCCATTTCTGAAGAGATCTCTTCTGTGTTCTCTGAGCATTGGCACTTTCCCCTTTTCCTTAGATGTTTCCTGCAAAATTGCTCCATGTTATCTCCTGTTTTATAGTTTGCGTAAAGGAAAAGAGTAATGGAAATAAAGATTGACATGAAAGCTTCAGATCTTATGTGTGCATAATTATGACATTCAAAGTGAACTGACTTCATTGAAAAACAAAAAGCAGTCATTCGTACAATCATTAATTTCCTTTTTTAAAGCGCACGTTTAATTTTGATTAATGGGCAGCTTTCCTTGAATACTGTGCAGAGAAAAATTCGCGCTCATCGTAGATCGCAGATCGCAAATTTGTGTTATATTATTGTGGTATCGCAATATCGGATCATTGCAGGTCGCAGATCGCAGATATCAGTCATTGTGTGCTACTTTACGTGATGTTGCGATATGCGATGTCGCACATCGGCCGTCGAAGATTTCTTAAGTTTCTTATTTAAGGGCTCTTATGGTGAATGCGATGCGATGAATTTCGTATCGTTCCTTTGTAGTTTGTTATGCCCATAAAAGAAATGTTTCCTTGCTTTGCTGCGATAAAATTCTAAGGAAAAACAAAAATGTTCATAGAGATTTTTGTTTGAATTTTTTACTAAGGGTCCCCTATTTGCTTGGTGTTATTGCTAATATCCAACAAAAGAGGGGGGTTGTTGGTGGCCACAACAATGGCGATTCACTGGGAAGAACCAGTTATCTCTGATTTTCTATTGAATTTCAACTTCTGAAACAGAAAAATTTTCATAAGTCTAAAATTTGTTATGGACAAATAGAGTACATTATGTCTTATCCTATCAATGATATTTTGTTTCAACCTTTATCTATTCCAATCATTCGCTTCCTGAGGTTTTAGCCCTTACATTTACACCATCCATTACTTGGTCCTTTTTAAAGATAAAATGAGGTCATCTCTGCTATGCTGGCCCTTTTTAAAATATGCTCATTTACCGTAGGTAGAGCCTCTGCTGCCAACAGGCGTCCATAGCCTCGACAGGGTTACCTGTT
>APFE031553154.1:0-16339 GCA_000404065.3 Pinus taeda | reverse complement strand
TGTGTCTAAAGCCATATCATCCTCCTGAATTGAAGCCCATGGTGGATATCTATGAACTAAGGCAACAAATGGGAGGGTAGGGATATTCTCATTCGTAGTGAATTGTTGAAACAAACTCTATTTTTTATCCTTTTGATTTTATTTTAAGGATGGTTTTCTTCAACCTCCTCAACATTTCATGTATTTTTTATTTTCACAATTCAATTTCTAAGTTATATATAAGCTTTCATGTCTTTTAGAAAAGGGTTATGAATTTTTGTAAAGAAGACTTAGGAAATTTGCACTATTGTACTTGTTTCAATCATCTTAATAGAAATGTTGAACCAATATTATTATTCTCATGAGCATATCACTAATGTATCAGGTACTTCTATCTTTATGTTAGTGATGTTTTTATATCTGATTAATTGTCATACTTTCTAAATTGGTTTTTTGTATATGAGCTTCGAATGTAGTTAAACACTTATTCATTATTGAAAGTGTGAAATTGTTATCTTTGAATGTATGTGGAAAATAATGAGATATTTTATGCGATATGCATTAACAATTAATTTAATCAACTATTTAATCAAATTAGTTACCTTACGTGTATTTACTTCTTGAATTGTTAGATGACCTATATTATCTTTCATATTAGATAATCTTTCAATTTCACATATAAAAGACAAGTTTAGTCCTAAGATATACATTAGTCAGACATATATATATATATATTATATAATATAATATAGAGAGGAGGAGATAAATCTATATATATATTTTATATATATATATATATATATATACAGAATTTTGCTTTCATTTTCTATTCATCACATCTATTTCACTTTCCTTATACCTTACATTCCATTATATATTCTTAAAAGGAAGCTTGGTCCCATTATCATGGTCTGAGCCACCTATTTGAACTGGAAAGGAGTGTTTCAGGTCCTGACCTGGGTGGTTACCCCAAGTTGAGGTAGTGAATTTTTGAGCCTTTAATATTTTTGGCATTAGAAGAAGGTCCCCGACTATTAATGGAAACAAGGTTTGATCCCAAATCATAAGGCCATCAAAAGAGTCATTCCCACTCAAGATCTCTTGCAACTTCTAGATCTCATTCATAATATCCAAATCTCCTAGCATATTCCCTAAGTCAGTTGATCAACCTGCTTCTCAGGAGATACCTGAAGTTGAGAATTTAATTTAGAAATTAGAAGGAATTTATATTTCGGAAAAAAATGCACAATAATATGAGTTGTCTGAAGGTAGTGTTTCTTCATCTTTCCAAACTAATCATATTTTAACTCGATCCCAAAGTGAGAAACTTGGGTTTATTCCATTTAAGTTTCCCTTACTTTCTCACAAAAGTAAGACCAAAAAAATCTGAATCATAGTCTTCCACTAGTGATATCTTATCTTCTTCTCCATGAAAAACACCTTCTTTTCATCCCTCATCATCAAGTTCCTTTCCTCCGATCAATCCTATTTCCAATAAATCGGTTCTAGTTCAACTAACACTAGCACAAGGCATGCTTCTTCTTCCACACAATCAGCCTCTTCTACTACTACAAATCCTTCTACACAAGTTCCAATAATGGTAGGCAAACAACCAAACCAACTGGGAAATAGACCATGGACCAATCCTATAGTTTTTCAAATTGAAGTGCCTCTCCTTCCTCTACCTAAGCATCCTAAAGGATGGATGCCTAAATTTAACCTTGATGATGCACTCCCTGTTCAAGAGCACTGTTATGAAACCAACTCAAGAAAAGATAGAAAAGATAGATCAATGCCTTAGAATTCAGCCTCTTCGAGGGGGCGCAACCTCCTTTACATTACATAAAATAGAACAATTCCTTCGATGATACAAATGAAAAGACCTCCTTCTCAATATAGGAGTCTAAGGGGTCATAACAAATAAGCAGCCGACATAACATAATAATGTGAAGGGCACCAATAAATAGCAATTAGTGGGCTGTCGTATGGGGCACAATAGTAAAAAAAAATAACAAT
Organism: Pinus taeda; assembly: GCA_000404065.3. Taxonomy (NCBI): domain Eukaryota; kingdom Viridiplantae; phylum Streptophyta; class Pinopsida; order Pinales; family Pinaceae; genus Pinus; species Pinus taeda. Next base: position 14,344 of record APFE031553154.1, on the reverse strand, counting down.
ATGGGCACTAAATGGGTACATCACTATAATAGTTGGTTGTACTAAAACAATAAGGGGTTACACTAGGCTAGTATAGCGGGCTAAACATGCCCTTCCTTCAAAAAAGTGTTGTGCCTCAACGCTTGAGTAGTTTTGGATGATCTCTGATCAAAATTTTGTCCTCCATGTGGAATCTTCAGCAGGTAAGTTCTTCCACTTGACGATATACTCTGAAATTGATCGATTTTGTAGCTGTCGGGTTCTTATTTCTGTGACTGCTCTAGTTTCCAATATGATTTTTCCTTCCTCTTCAATTTCTAGCAATATTGTTTGAATTGGGATCTTTTTCAACTTTTGAATAAGTGGCCATACTTCTTCATCTTTCTTCCATTCAACCCTTGCTTCATTTATCCCATCTGGTTGGATAATAGAAATAGCACAAAGCAATGCTTCCACATCCTCATCCTTTCTTGAGAGTGCATCTGTAACAAAATTTTTCTTCCATTTTCTATAGATGATGTCAAAGTCATAACCCAACATATCTGTGACACCTTTTTTCTGTTCTTCTAAAGATAATAGTTGTTCTAAAAAGTATTTAAGACTATCATGATCCATTTTTACCTTGAAGATTCTTCCCATTAGGGAGGGTCGCCATTTCTTAAGTGCATGTAGTATTGCCAACATTTCCTTCTCATAAATAGCTTTGTGTAAAAACTTTCCCTTGATATGTCTTTCTACCTCTAGAGTTTGAGGAGTGGTAATTTCTTCTAATCCTTTACAAGATATGGTCAGATTCATTTCTTGATGCTCGATGTGATCTTTCACTTCTTGAACAATTTTCTTCTCGATATGTCCTTCTATCTTGATAGTTTGAGGAGTGGTAATTTCGACCAACGAATTACAAGATATGGTTGGATTTATTTCTTCTTTATCGATGTGAACTTTCACTTCTTGCACCTTTTTATTCTTGATATGTTCTTCTGTCTTGAGAGTTTCAGGAGTGGTAATTCTTGCCAATGCTTTACAAGATATGGTCTGATTCATTTCTTCTTTCTCTGTGGTGGGGTCCTGGCGTATATCCTCTTCTTTTGATGTTTCTTGATCCCTTTCTTCCTCCTCTTCATATTCTATGTAAAATAATTTCTTCTCAGCACACTTATGACCTTTAGTGAATTTTCTATCACAATTGTAACGAAGCCCTTTTTCTCTTTTTTCCTCCAATTGTTGTGGTGTAACCCTTGTAAGTTGTCGAAGGCTAGGAGAAACAACACTTCCATCTTTATAGTTGTTAGGGGTATGCTTCCTGGTTTCCATAATTTTTCTTTCCACTATGTCACAAAGCCCTTTTACTCTTTCCAGTTGTTGTGGTGTTGCTCTAAAGAAGGTGTTGCTCTTTGTATCCTCATAATGTGCTATGATTTCCTTCATAAAAATTGCCCATGTAACAAGTTGTTTACGAGAACAAAGCCCTTCATACCATAAAAATTGATCCGGTTCTAAATATGAAGATGAAATACATACCTTTTGTAACAGCGGTACACCATGTAGATCAAAATATTGCTCCATCTGAAGTATCCAATTTACTGGATCATTGCCATCAAACTTCCTCATCTTGCTTTTTCTTGATTTTAGGAGCTCAATCTTGAAACGACTGTAACTCTGTACTTTCGGATCTTTACGTTTTGAAATTGTGATCTGTAGTAGCCCTCTGTGTGCTCTTTCCAATGCCACAAGTTTGATCCAAATTGGATTCTCCAAGAAATCATTATGTGAAATCTCCCACAGTTACCTTCTTACGAAATTTCAATCTAATGCTCAGAGAGAAAGTTATGACGATTTTTCCCAGGTCACCTGTTTGGAATGAAATTCAAGAGTCTGCAAAAAGACCAACTTCCGTAGATCATATCTATGCAAATATAGCGTGAAAAGCTCTGAAATTTGGACCCAAGGTTCAACGCGATTGCTTCTCAAATGGTTTTTTTTTAGCTTCTAAAACGTCACAGAAAAAGAGTTATAGCAAAAATGCCACGATGACTTGTTTGGAGCAGTGAAACCCTAGAATCCAAAGCTCTGATACCAAATTTTATGAAACCAACTCAAGAAAAAGATAGAAAAGATAGATCAACGCCTTAGAATCCAGCCTCTTCAAGGGGGCAATCTCCTTTACATTACATAAATGAGCAATTCTTGGATGATAAAAATGAAAAGACCTCCTTTCTATATATAGGAGTCTAAGGGGTCATAACATAATCAGAGCCGACATAACAATAATAATGTAAGGGCTCAAGAATAACAGTAGTGGGCTTCAATGGGACACAATAGTAACAATATGGGCACTAAGTGGGTACATCAATATAATAAGTGGGTTGTACTAATAACAACAAGGGTTTACACTAGTAGTATGGGGGCCTAACATTTTCGGTCCATGGTATTGGATGCTTCGAGATATATAAATATGTATTGTAGCATTGAAAGGAATATAACAAAAAATCAAGTTGGTAGTCTCGGTTTTGGGATCTAGGGGAGAATCTCTAGAGGCCCATTTCTCATCCTATGAGCAACCTATTCATCTTGCTCACATTATTGTTCTTCATGTATGCTGACATGTTTCATGCTTTGTTTTCGGGTCTATTTGATTCTCTTTCCAGTGCTCTTCTTACTATTGCATTTTTCAATCTCAGTTTCCCAAGGAAGGCCTACTGTAGGTTGAAGTTGCTTCTTTCCCTCAGGTGGTTCTTCAACTGTAATGAGTTGCACACAACCTGAATCCTATAGAAACTAATTTTTTCATGCCAAGAGGTGGCGGGTCCACCTCTAATTCCTTTTATTTTTCCCTTTTTTCTTTCCTTTTTTTCTTTTTTTTCATTATTTTTTTCTCTTTTTAAACTTTTCTCTATTTTTTTATTGCTTGCAAATTAAACTCAAAAGTGATTTGAGTTACCTGGGTTAGCTCTCACCTATCCCTTCACTCTACTTGTCTTCCATGATTACATTCCACTTTCTTAAGTCCTTTTCACTTTTGTCTTGTCCTCTCCCCCATGTGTGGGTGTCTTGGTTTAAAAGTGAAGTTAATTGCTAGATAAGGTTGAGGTTGCTCTACTACTAATATTGGCTATAGGAACATTTTCCTTCATACAATTGCAATATTTTTCAAGCTAAAATAAGTTCGTAGGAAAAAATTAACAGATTTCATACCTGAGCCTTACCCTTGATGTGTTTTTGTAGGTGATATTGAGGCTGTTGATATGAATGTTGAAGTTTCCTTTGGTTGTCCTGAAGCTGCTACTAATGATCTTGAAGTTGCTTGTGATAATTGTTTGGAGGTCCTATTGTTGATAGACTTGAATATGGAGGCCTCTTAGGTTTTTATTGTTGTCTTTGTTGCTGCTTCACATCCTCGGCTAAAATTCTACTGCTGAGCTTCATAACATGATAATTTCGAAGGTGTTGACTTCTTTTGTTTGTTGATGCATAGGTCTTGATAGCATGATTCTCTTTTTGACTGATGTAATATTTTTTGTGTGCAAACCTCTTGCTAGAATTCAATTTGTTGTTGTTGGAGTTGATGTATGCTAGCCCATATTCTAAACATTGTCTTCCAGTTACAGTGAACAAGTTGTCTTAGGAAAATCCAACCTTCTTGGAGTGTTGGGATTGGCCTTGGATTATGCTCACCTCCCCTACACATTAAAAAACTATCATGCATTATTCCAACACTTCATCTCACCATTCTTGTTCTCCAAAACTCCTCAACCAACTTTCTGTAGCAATACAGGACATCCTGTAGCAGTGCAGGACATCCTATAGTAGTTTGCTATAAAAAACATGTGGCAAACATGTTTTGCCAATATCTCCCAAATGGTATACTATATTGATGTGAATTTGTTTGAGCATGTTTCCATCATCCTTATGCACCTCTCCATAAAAATATCTTGTCCAATAGATGCAAGAATCTTGAGAAAAAATAAAAGTGGTTGTAGGTGATGGAGGTTGATTTCTCAAAAAGTGTGCCCTGGAATTTGTTGAAATTTCTTGGGCATGTTACCATCATCCATATGAATCTCCCCCTAAAACATCTCAACAAATGGATGCAAATTTTTTAAGATATCACAAAAACAATTTGTTTGCCTGTGTATTTTTACTTCTTGTAGCAAAATAGAGCCTTCCTATAGCATTTTAGGACAAGAAGGAAAATGAGTGGTAAAATCTTTGTAATGATGAGTGGATGGTGGAAATAGATGAGGGTTATGGATTGGCATGGTCTTGGTCCTTCTTAAGAATCTGAGAAAAGAAGGATAAAGTCCAAGTTTGACTTCCTTTGACTAGGCTTTTGATCAAATTTTCTTTTGATGGCTAACTTGTTTTTGTTGATTGTAGAGGTTGGAGAACACCTGCATTCATGAAAGAGAGATACATGGAGCAAATGTTTTTTTTTCCCTTTTTTTCTTCTAGGCCTACTAGTCGCCTCAAAGAAGTTTTCAACTAGTAGGTCTGTCTAGATGCCTCAAAGGAGGTTTTCACCTAGGATCTTTCATTTTTCTCCTTTTTCCAACCCATTGACCACCTCATGGAGGTTTTCAATCAATAAGCCAATCTCAGGCGCCTCAAAGGATATTTTCACCTGAGATTTTATTTTTTCTGTTATTTTTCATTTTTTTATATATTTTCCTATCCTACTCTACTTGAAAAAGCAAAATCATTTTTAAGTGTAGGAATACTTACAATGGAGCCACTTGCATAATTGGATGACAGATAAAATCATGTGTAGGCTTGAAACATATTCTTTGACATGTATCTGAATGTAAGAGACTGAATCCTATGACTGAGATGAGATTATGAATTGTTTAAGAAGAGTGTTTTGTTGCAACTTAACACTTTTCTGGAACCATATTTCTATATAGTTATGATGCCCCTGGTCCACTTCTTTGATTTATATAATTTTGGATGTCTTCTTCTTCCATGAAATTAAGATCTTCTTCTTTTTGCTAATTATTCTCTTGAACACATAGAAGATATAATGGTGAACAGGAGGGAAATTTCTCAATATTTGATTGATGGCTGCTCTTCATCAAGTGTAGCCCATGATACTTTGGTCTTCTCATTTGAATCTTCTTCTTCTAAATGTGGTCCTTCAATGACATCAATAGAATCTCTTTTTTGCAATACCTTTCTTAATCTAAGATGAATACCATTTAGATCAAGAGGAGATGTTTGGAAGTGTTGTGCCTCAACATTGTAAGTGGGTTGAGCTACTTCCTTGTGTGAGTTCAGAAATGGTGGTACAGGGAGTTGAGCGGGAGTGGATATTTGAGATGGATGTGCTTGGGTTGTGGCTGTGGTGGAGGTGGATGGTAGGGATAACATGGAGTTGGATATGGAGGATATTGAGGAAAATATTGAGGATATTGTGGATTATTCCCATAAGTTCCTTGCCAACCTTATTGCCAAGATTGGTTTTGGGGTTGAGAGGGCCAAGGTTGCCAAGGAAAGGGTATGTTCAAATTACTTTGAGATGGATGTGCATAAGCTTGAATTTGTGAATTAGACTCTTGCATCATATCAGGTTGAATGGGTTGTCATGGTCCTCCTGGAGGTACATAACATAGTTGCATTGGCAATTGAATTTCTCCATTATCCTCTTGGTAAACTTCGTTCAACATTGGTAATTAGGGAAAATTTAACATCATGTGATTTTGCATGGAAAACAAAAACATCAATGTATTCTTTTTTCTCATTTTGTAATCGTAACATTTCTACTTGTTCACTTAGATTGATATGATTTTTTGTTTAAAGTTATCAAGCAAATTTGCAAGTTTAGCTTGACTTACTGATCTTGATGCTATTTTACTTACTCTTTCCCTTCCTCTTGATATGTATTTGCATGTTTCACAAATTTCTTCAAATGATAATTGGTATACATCACCTCTACTCATGAGGTCAAGGAGATCAATCCACTCATCCCTAATTGTTCTAAGTAAGAGGGTTTTTAGTGTGTCAGATCCTAGATGATTTAATTTTTCCCTCTTAACATTATACATGAACCTCTCTATTAGAATCTCAATGCACTCATCTTATTTTTTATTCATTCTAAATGTTTCTTCTTTAAGATCACGATCTTTGTATTTTTCTAGAAATATCTTTTGCATATCATTCCATGATCTTATTGAATTAGTCCCTAAACTCGTGAATCATTTAAGAGCGCCATCCTTCAATGTTTCCACAAACAATCTCAATTTTTGAGTGTTTAATAAGTAACCATAATATCTACAAACAATTACAAATTCAAAGAGAAAGGTTTCTGGATCATCTGACCTCATACCATGGAAGTTGGAAAGGAAAGATGGAGGGATGTTCTTCATGTGCACACTGACATCAGTATCTTGAATGGGAAATATAAGAAGATATTCCTCATTGTCATCATCTCCATCCATTTCTCGTACCTTCTCTATCACCTCTTCTTCTTCTACCTACAAAAATGAATGGTGATGTGGCTCTTACTGCATCATATGATCAAATGGGGGGTTGGTGTTGGAGATTTTTTTTAATAAGAATGCTAATGAAATTCCATTTTCTGTTCTTGAAATGAAAGAAACCTAATGATTTTATTTTATTATTATTTATTATTATTATTATTTTTTTAATTTTATTTTTATTATTTTTTTCAGAAAGTAAAAAAAAATTAATCAACTAGGGAATAAAACAATGCATACTTTGACACCTCCCCAGTAGTGGCACCAAAAAGTGATGAGCCTCAGTATTGCAAAAAGAATGTTGCAACTCATAAGGCTACCAACTTTAACTTTCAACCCAGGGTTCATAAAAAATTAAGAGGTATCGACACAATATCTGTAGCACATAATGTGTCATTTCTTCGTTTTCATGATGTAATGGAGTGCGGGTAATGAAATCAGATCCTAACTAGTTGCAGAAATGGAAATACTTGAAATGGAAACCTTAACCTATTGCAAGAAAGGAAAAATTATTCTAATTGAATAAAGTAAATATCATTAACTAAATATCAATCATCACATTTCAAATAGTTTAGATCCATTCACAAAGTTCATTCAATGTGGAAATCAATAAAATCATTATTGTATTATCCAATTCATAAATCCATCCATTAACCCAAATCGCTGAGATGTTTGGCATGGGTAAAAATGCAAGTCTTAAGTGGTGTTTATTCCTCCTCAACCATTGATTTAGAACCTAGGAGTCATGATTCAACTCTAAGGGACAAAAACAAATCTTTTTGAGCAAATATGGGCAAGTATACACATGTTGGAAGAGTGCTACATGAAACTGCTATAGTAACAGGTTTGCTACAGGAAGATATAATTCACCGAATGTTAAAGAAAATAAAATACGAATTGGATGTGGCACATTTTTTTATTAAATAATATGTCTTAGGTCTCCATTCCAAGTGGAATTACTCAAAAATACCCCTCTTAACACATGCTAAAAAATAACAAAACATTACTAGTCTAAAATCTAGAAATTCGAGAACTAATGAGCTAGTTAATCTATCAAATGCCTAACCTAATCAATTGAAAATGACACGGGGTAATTTATTTTATTAACTAGAATGTTTTTTTGATCTAATGCAAGTGGAATCAAATCGATTGAAGCTCGTTAGAATGTTCTAAAAAATAGCATAAATTTACTACTATTTGCCACAAGGGACTTACAAAAATTTAGATTTGGGAATAAGCAAACTAATCCAAGTAGATCAATGATTACTGTGACCTTCCAAAGTTGTTACAAGTATTAAATTATGCTTGTGATCCTACAAAATAACTTATTTCAACCATTTAACGCAATCCTACAACTAGAAACCATCAATACAAAATGCAGAAATATGAAAAAACAAGAACAAGCGATGCATGTAATTAAAAAATGAAAAGAAGAAAAGTAAATGATAGAAAAGGGCTTTGAGGCTCTCGGGATGACCAAGCCTAAGGAAAATTCTATTCCTATGAAGGATACCAAGATTTATAAGTTGAACATGACACAAATCTTCATTATTTCCATCAATACAATTACATCCCTCCAAGAAATGAAACTGGAGCTACAAAAATACAGGTTCTCTCCATAAGAAGACTAATAAATACGAACCCCTAGAGGAAAATTCGACCTGTTATTTTAATAGATGATTAGGAAGCGTTCCCCATGAAAGGAGTAATATTTCCCCTCCAAAATCTCTCAAATAGTAGATGTGGTTCCCAAAACTAGGAATTTGCATTAAACAACAGGGAACACATTCCTAGATTTTCTCAATCATTGGAGCTCTAGAATCTGTCCAATAATGTCAGAATATCTTGTTGATTTATTATCAAACATTGATCCTCCTATAGTAGAGAGAAAGTCCCTAAATTATATCCTCCTACAAATCTCCATAATTTGTCCAATATTCACACAATATTCTACAAAAAATAAATAATATTAAGCACAAATATGAAATTATCCATAAACCTTCCCAATGAACATATTAAATCTAAAAAGCATTATTAAGTGTAGAAGGAGAGGTTTAATATAGCCTTCATGTGCCTAAGAAAGCTTATATGGACCTTAACTTATGTCTAATTTAGAGGCCCATCATATGTTTTGGTGAAAGAACCCTTTACCTTACACCATACATTAAAGATGTTCAACTGGCATATTTTGTGTCTTTTGTACAAAATCAAGTTAGTTGGAAGGATTCTCATGATCCTGTAACAACAAATGAAGAAAGGGTGATACCTAAATGAACCTAGTCCTACTAAAAAAGTTGTTATGGTGTATAACATGATATGGCGATATCTGGACATGAAGAATATGTTAACGGAGTTCAAGAACAAGGTTTTAGAGTGTTGTGTTAGAAGTGTCATAGGGATGAAATAAGATGCATTAGAGGGGAGTGGGATCAAACGGGATGCTTGCAGGAAGGTGTTGACAGATGAGGGCCCTTATTGTTTTCTAAATTTCATATAAGCACTCTTTAGGGTTTCTTAGTGTGTGGAATGCATCACGAGAAGTGGGCTTGGTTGGCTTGGACTTAGGTTCAAATTTCCTCTTATTTGGATCCCTATCTATCAACCAAATCATCTCACTGATAAATTATGGGAAATATAATTGGTACTTTCCCAAGGCTATAGTGTAGATTCAGAGGATAATGCAGGAGCTTATAATTTTTTAGAATTCCACTTTCAGCACATCATAAACTAGTTAAAAGGGTCTGCATGAGGACTTGCAGATACTTAAATTGGGGGGATATGTTGGGACATGGAATTGGCTTCTTTTTGCACTCATTTTCCTACCTTTTCTTTACCATTTTTTACTTTCAATACCATAGCATGTCACTGTAACAACCATTATCAACCTGAGAATGTCTCTCTTTATATTTCATCCTTGTGATCTAATTCTACTTGTAATTTGGCATGATCTAATTCAAAATCGGCTCATTGGAGCAACAGTTTGGTAACATTTCCAAGAGGCTGACAATCCTGATCAGCCTTCTTCGGCATTCCATTTTCTAGGAAGCCACGGCTGGGGGGGAAAGGGCAGAGGAGAAAACAGGTACTAGTCAGGGAAAGTTCTCTGCACAACCTCAGGCAGGCAGAGCTTCTGCTTCGACTGCATAGGATTCCTCTGCCAAAGATTACATTGTTCTGGGATTGTAAGGGGTCATTTCTGTAGTATCTTTTTGTGTTCTTCGGACATGGGTCAACACTTTCGATCTCTGTTCTACGAACTTTTCGGCTTTTCTTCAGTACTCTATTCATACTTGTCACAGTCTGTGTTTTAGTTCCCTTGCTGTCTCGGTGGATCTCTGATTTGGATAGACTATGTTTTGTCATGTATTGAGACGGTTCCTGTTTTTGTTGTCCCCAGACTATCTATGCCACCCTGCGTGGTGAGCCCTGGGGATTTTTGTCAGTCAAGATGGTTCTGATAGGTTGCAATCGGACAAGGAAGTAGTTCTATAGTCTGCACGAGCAAACTTTTTGTAAAATATGTAATTTTTGTCTTAATACAAACTGCTGATTTACAAAAAAAATATTATTTTAAAAATTAATTTAAATATTTAAAAATAATATAATATTTCTTATCTAAAATGTAATATTTTATTTAAATATTATTTTATTATTAAAATAACTATCTACTTGTAATTATTTTAAGCAATGTGTAAGGGATGGTAAAAATATTATATATATTATATATAATAATAACTTCGGCATAAATTCTAAATATACAATTTCATCTAAGTTATACCAAAAGTTAAGCTAATTTTAGAAATGGTAATGTTACATATTCATTAAATAAGTAATTAAGTAATTGGTGATCTCTATTCAAAATTCTTACAATAAACCATACACATGAGTAGGACAGATAGCTTTTGCTTAAGGTTCAAAATTCTTACAATAAACTATACACATGAGTAGCAGTGATCAAATTTGAAGGGCAGGTCTTAATTTCATTTAGAAGGGCACACATCTAGGTCACACTTCTATAATGAAAATCATAAAAAAAAAAAGCAATTCAACTGACAATAGTAAATTATTTTCAAATTTCTTTTTATTTTTTCACAAACAAAAAGATACTACTATGTCAAAGGCTGCATTAGTAAATGAATTACTCTTACACGTGTGATTGATAAATGTAACCACACAAGATCATATTGCACAGGCCTTGAACTCAGCCACAATTGAACCAACTATAGGGACAAAATCATAGTTGGGAAACTGCATATGAGTACAAAAAATAAACATATATAGCCTACTCTAACCTACCCTACCTTAACCTACTCTATCTTAACGTATCCTAGCCTAGCCTACTCTACCATATCCTATCCTAGCGTAGCCTACTCTATCTTATCATATCATAGTATAGCCTATCCTAGCCTAGCCTAACCTACTCTACTCTAGCCTAGCCCAGCCTACCCTAGCCTAGCCTACTCTACCCTACATTATCGTAGCCTATTCTAGCCCACTAGCCTACTCTAGTCTAGTTTACTCTAGCCTAGCTTAGTCTATCCTACTATGTCCTAACCTAGCCTAATCTACTTTGTCCTAGCCTAGTCTACTTTGTCCTAGCCTAGCCTAGCCTACTCTAGCCTAGCCCACTCTAGCCTAGCCTAGCATACTCTAGCCTAGCCTACTCTAGCCTACTAGCCCACTCTAGTGTAGCCTAGCTTACTCAAGCCTACCCTATGCTCGTATAACCTACTCTAGCCTAACCTAGCCTAATCTACTTTAGCCTTACCTAGCCTAGCCTAGCCTAGCTAATTCTACCCTAGCTTAGCTTAGCCTACTCTACTCTAGCCTAGCCTACCTTAGCCTACTCTATCCTATGCTATCCTAGTATAGCCTATCCTAGCCTAGCCTACTCTACTCTAACCTAGCCTAACTTAACATACTCTAGCCTATTATAGCATATCCTATCCTAGCCTACTCTACTTTAGTCTACCCTAGCTTAATCTATCTTATCCTATCCTAGTATAGGATATCCTAGCCTAAGCTAGCCTACTCTACTCTAGCCTAGCCTAGCCTAGACTAGCCTAACCTACTCTACCCTAGCCTACACTACCCTAGCCTAACCTAGCTTACTTTAGCCTAGCCTACTCTATCCTACTCTAACCTAGTCTACTTTTCCCTAGCCTAGACTAACCTAGCCTACTCTACCCTACTAGTGTATTGTAGCCTACAAAACTACTCTAATGTAGCCTAGCCTAGTTTATCCTATCCTATTCTACTCTTACTCTAGCCTAGCCTAGTTTATTGTATCTTATTCTACTCTTACTGTAGCCTATCCTAATCTACTCTATCATACTCTAGCCCAACTTAGTCTACTCTAGCCTAGCTTATTTTGATCTAACCTACTCTACCCTAGCCCATCCTACTTTAGCCTACTCTGGCCTAGCCAACCTTAGCCTACTCTATCGTATCCTCAGCTATCCTAGCCTGCTCTAGCCTATTCTATCCTAAGCTAGCCTAGCCTAGAAATATAGCGAAATTACGTGGCACATCACATTACGCTAGTGCAAAAAACAAATTACAAAGTTTAAGCATACATGTACATGAAACTAAACTACAATGATTTAATGTATGGATGGAATAATCTGAATAGAATGGATAGAATGGAATAGAGAATGGATGGGTGGGGAAGAAAGATTCATGATCAATAGAAAAACAGTAGATGAGGGTTATTTTAGTCATGGTGGGTTTCTCATTTAAGGCGAAGAGGAGGGTTCCCATTATTTTCTTCATTTTTCTATTGGAAGAGATGTTATTTTCGAAATCCCAAGTGTGGAGAACTAAGAATTGGTTATCAATATATATAATGTTATCAATTTATTAATAGGCGATGCCTTATATGTTAATGAATATACTACCTTGGCATTAATAAATAGATAACATTGATAACTCTTAGAACATGGGTTAAAAAGAAGCTATTAACAAACATTGATCAACAAAAAGACAAGAGATGAGGGTTTACCATTATTTTCTTTGTTTTTCGATTTCAGTTTGTTGACAGCAAGGAAGAGATGTTACCTTTGAAATCCCAAGGGTGGAGTACTGAACTATATATTATCTCTGTTAGATTTTAACAAATACAAAATGCAATGAGTAACATATATTGTCTTGATGACATCGTATATATTGATAGCTCTGAGACAATGATAAGAAAGAAGTTACTAACAGACATTGATCGCTATAAAGAATGTAGTTGACCAGAAGTCAGCCACGCAGGACTTGCACTCTTCAGCCAATTCGCCACTATTTGGGGTATTGTCAAAAATTTCTAATTAGATAATATGCTAGAGCTGCGGCTGTAGCGATAAGCGATAAACCCAACATAGGAAAAAAATTTCAACTAGTCATTCCCTACTCATACACAACATAGGACAAAAATTTCAAGCAATCATTCCCTACTCATAATCATATAAGCATGTGCTTTCGAGCAGGAAGAAGGAATAATAAATGGATGCATTGAGCATGCATGTTGAAGGTTTAAAACAAGAGAAAGCAGAATCAAAATAGATTACTGGATGTCTAGAGGTCAAAATTGAGTTCAAGCATTCCATATGGTATTCCCTAATTACTAGGGCCATTCAAGTTCTCCATTGGGCAAGTGAGTGGTCGATCTGGTTAAACTCGTGGAGTTCTTTGCTTTCTACAAAAACCAAACTCGTGGAGTTCTTTGCTTTCTACAAAAAACAAACGAAAGGCTCGGTTGATTCTATGGGTAATCAACAACTGACGTTGATTTCTTGGATTTATTGCCCTGAGGTACTAAAATGTATTGAATACTAGATTGCAAATAGTTAGTTCCACTCATGTGCTACTTCTCATGGTGAATAAATACATTCTGCCCTATAATCTCTCATAATACAATAAATGCCACCTTTTTCACCAAAACTTATTTAATTAAAAGAAAAACAAAAATTATTTAATTAAAAGAAGAACAAAAATTATCTAATAAAATGCCCTCTCAAAATTCATGTTTATGAAATATTCACATTTATGAGAGAAAAATGAAATATTCATGTTTATGAGATTTCTTTTCTTTATTCAATAATAAACCTGAGATATAATTGATGATAAAAAGAATATTCATGTTTAAGGGATTTCTTTCCTTTATTCAATAATACTTCAAACCTCAGATATAATTGATGATAAAAAGACAGAAAACCCAATGAAAGAAAATAGGGAAATTGTTAGGGCAGAAACTGAGAGGGTATTGAACTGAGGCGATTTAGGCAACTACCACTTTATGAATGAGTTTAATGTTTTCAATATTATCAGTGTATAATTATAGTGTTTGTTAATTGGACTTAGTTTGTTCATTAATTGTTATTGATTTACAAAGTGAATATAATAATATCAAGAAGAAATCTAAAATAAATACATTATCATAGTCTGAAAATTTTAAAAATGGTTTAAATCACAAATAATTTTGAAGAAAACCACTTTATGGTTAAATAACTAATAAATTTTAATTTAGAAGATTAAATGGAAATGGAGAATAATGTTGAGGAACACTAAATAAATACATCATATATTTAACTAAATAAATATTTAAATATGTTTTAATTAGTAACTAATTTTATTTTATAATTATGATATCTAACCAAAATTGCAATTAAAATAACAAAAAAAACTAACTAAACCTTCTTTATTTAACCATTCTTAAATTAGTCATATAACTTTTTTTTATAACTATTATTACGCTTTATTTAACCATTCTTAAATTAGCCATGTAACTTTTTTTTATAACTATCCTTTCAAACCTAAAGCTAAAATGGCAAAGGAAAAAAATAAAAAAATTAGCAAAGAAATAATTCATGAATCTACCTAGAATAAGCAGAGCATTTGGGAAAGCAAGCTGG
>APFE031553134.1:0-17326 GCA_000404065.3 Pinus taeda | reverse complement strand
GGCTTCTTCTTCTTCTTCTCCTTCTCTTTCTTATTCTTCTCAGTTACTTGGTTTTTTGTTTTACCAACTTTACCAAGCGAAGAGGAAGAAGGAGAGGGAGAAACAAGCAAAGTAGAAAGTTGGGGGGTAACTTCAGTATCATCTGGTTGCTAATTTGATTTCTCACGAATCATGGTGCTTGGAATGACAGAGGTCAAGAAGAGCCATATTGACAGGCCAATTGTCAATCGTGGAAGTGACAATGTGGCCATATGAGGTGCACCAACATCTCCCCAAGAGTAGAAAGGAGTAGGATTTTCCCTAAGGGGAAATCCCTGGTTGGTGGACTCCATTTTCTCAACCTAAGATCAACGAGGAAACAATGACGTTATTCTGATTAACATAAATTTTATGACGCTTTGACACAACTTGCTTTTTCAATTTTTAAGAGTCGAGAAGAAGCTAAAAATTACTCTAGTCGCCTTTGATTTTTAATGAGCCTGAAGTGACAAGTGCTCAGATGGATCTTTTCTTTTAAGGAGTCTGAAAAGGAACGAAAGTGACTGCTGTGGAAGTCTAGACACAGGGATTACCAAAACAATCGCAAAACTGCGCAATACTTTTTATAGTACAACAATTAATCTTCCCGAATGTTGTGTTCAGTGCATTGCGATCGATAGTGTAGGAGACACGACTTCCTAAGGATAAAGGATATAGCCTATTGTGGTCTCCCTCCCAATATATACTCGATGGTACATGGGAGCACGTACTTGTCGTCTCAAAGAGGAGGAATCACCCAACCTATGATGAAAGCAATAGTTACCACGCTTTGCGACACCGGAATACGTCTCTAGCCTAGACTTCTAAATGTTGTACGTTAGGTTCCAAAGCATTTTTATGTTCATTGAATTTATTTTAAAGTTGATCTTTCTTAAAACATTAATATATACATTAAACCCTTAAATCCTTATGACATTAAAAACTTGATCCAATTATTGAATTTAGGCTTCTATGATCCATATCAAGTTTGAGAAGATTCTTGCACGATAATCACATTGGGATGCTTTTGTTAGTTTATTCAAACTATTAATTAATTTTAAACATTAAATTTTTCTTTCTAACCCTTAAATTACTCTAATATTTATATCTTTAATAACTTTTATAGATAACTTTTTTTTTTTCACTTGCCAGTTCACGGATACCCTGGTCAGTGGGTAGCCGCTACGTCGAGGGGTTTAAATCTCTGAGTGGACGCCACCCTTAGGGCATCAATACCCCTCGGCCTATTTACTGACCTAACCCCAAGAGCTTTCGGGATTCGACCCTGTGACCTCCCATTGGCGAGGCACTTGATTTGACCGATTGAGCTAACTCTTGGGGCTTATAGATAACTTTTAATTTAAAATTAATTTATTTTAGTATTTATAAATATATGTGTATGAAAAGGTCCCTTTAAATTATATTTTAATAAAAATATAGCTAACTATTTATATTTTTACTCTATTTTTTATAACTTTTTAACTAACTATTAATTACTCTAATATTTATATATAATAACTTTGATAACTAACAATTTTAATTAGTTTATTTTATAGTTTACTTATTTTAATATATATTTATGTTTAGGATGCAGTATCAGATTGGCCCAGCAATCGAAGCGTCTCAAAGGCCTCTCCTTCCACAATTCCCCTCCTTTTACCCACCAGCAATTTGTAGATGATAATATGTTGTTCGGGCACCCCTCTGTCGAGGAGGCGCGCCAACTCAAAGCCCTTTTGTCTAATTTCTCGGAAGCCTCTTGTGCATCTATCAATAAAGAAAAATCTCAGATATTCTTCTTTCACACCCCCCCTCCCATAAAATTGGCCATTATCCGTATTCTAGGCTTCTCTTCTGCTAGCTTGCCCTCTACCTATCTAGGCGCACCTCTGATAGCCTCTGCCCTAAAGCACTCATCCTAGAAGATCTTGCTAGAAAAGTTAGAGATGCGTCTCTCTTCTTGGACCCATCGATCTCTCAACATGGCTAGCCGGTTAGTTCTCATAAAAGTTGTTCTTCAAGCTATGACCTTATACCTGTTCTCCATCCTTGTGGCACCTAAATGGGTTCTCAAGGAACTCATCTCTCTCCAAACATCCTTTCTTTGGGGCAATAATGGACTCAAACGAAAATGGGCTCTTGTCAAATGGACCACAGCATGTCTTCCAAAAAAAGGAGGTATTGGTTTATGAGAACCCTCCCACAGCAATGAAGTTATGGGGGAAAGAATATGGTGGAAATGGCTAACTCAACCTCGTACTCCTTGGGCCTATCTATGGACTGCCAAATATGCCTGAAATTGTCCAATGGAGGAACTAATTAGACTATCAGAGCTCAACTCAGGATCAATCATGTGGAATTTAGCAAAACAACATAAAAGCCTCATTCAAGAGCATAGCTTTTGGGAAATCAAGAATGGTAGCAGTGCAAGGTTTTGGGAAGACTGTTGGCAGCACATGCCCACCCTCAAACACTAGCTCTCTCTCATTCCTAATTTAATGCCAGATATGCATCCCTTTGATACGGTAGAAAACTTTTGGAGAACCTCTTCAAATCTTGAGTACAGAGAATGGCTCCGAGCCTCTCAAATCCTCAGACAGGAGGAGGCACAAATTCAACAAACCCTAGACACATAACTATTGAAATGGGAAATTCTACACTGTGAGGATAAGGACATCCTCAGATGGGGATATGAAGAAAAAGGAATTTTCTCAACAAAAGAGGCATATAATATCCTTATAAAGGATCACATGGTGGTAGATCTGTTATGGAGTAAAATATGGGACCCCTCCATATGGCCGAAGGTGTCCACCTTTCTTTGGCTCCTCTGTCACAACAAGATTCTAACGTGGGACAATTTGAGAAAAATAAATTTCCATGGGCCCTCCATATGTCCAAATTGCAAACAGAATGAGGAATCCATAATCCACCTGATGCACCACTACCCATTAGCACAAAAGATATGGCAAAAAATTAGCTTTTGCTACCAAAGGAACGGTGGATCCAATGAAGTCATTAGGGATACTCTGCGCAACTGGGCCCACAACCCATATCAAATCAAAATCCTTAATTTCCTCTGGAAACTCATCCCAGGCTTTGTCTTATGGGCTATCTGGAAGGAGAGAAATGGTAGAATATTCAAGGATCATACCAGATTGTTGGAGGAAATATGGAAACTTCTCCACCAAAATATTGAAGAAACCATATTCCTCAAAACCTCGTATCAAGAGGACTTCCTAACCATTCCCCAACAACAATCAATCTCGAACAATTGGAATTTCCAACGGAAGCAAGATGAGCTAACTACAGGAACAAGGCAGCCAAAGAACCACCAATCCATGCAATGGACCCCTCCTCCCGAGAATATGTTTCAGCTAAACTTTGATGGGGCCTCAAAAGGCAAACTAGGGAATGCAGGCTTTGGCGGAATTTTTAGAAATCACAAGGGGACTCCAATCCTAACTTTCCTGGGATCTATAGGATGGGATACAAATAATTCAGTTGAATTGGAGGGTCTATGGCAAGGTCTACTCGTGGCTCATGATAAGGACCTCTTTCCCCTCATAATAGAAGGAGACTCACAAATCATTATCAAAAAGGTCTCTAGAATCCTTCAAGGATCCCCAGCTTGTAAAGTTAGCGACGAATGGAAAATAGGCTACGAGCTATTGAACGCTAGTTCTATTCCCACAGAGGAGTCACCCTAAAACACATTCACCGAGAAGGGAAAAAAGTGGCGGATTTATTAGCAAATATGGGAGTTGATTGTGGGATGCATCTCTACGTCGGGTCACTCTCTCGCTTAACCACTACTTCACAACTCCTCGACTTCAATAATCTAGTGCAGAAGGAAATGACACAGGAGGAGGAATTTCCCCCGGATGCGGGTGACGAACGAACATTGATTGTCCACCATGCAATGTAAAGAACTGAGGTACTGCAACCTACAGAGCAGCGTGGCATCCGAGATCCCTATCTCTCGCAGAAGGAATGTTTTAATGAAGGCAGGACAGTGTAGGCCTGTTGCATTAATGAAGGACGTGCTCCAACGCACCGTGTTAATGGTTATAAGCATGGCGATTTCCTGGGAACAAACCACCTCTTGTGTTCAGTTCTCTGGTTCCAAGCTCTCGTTTCAGTTATGGTGTGATGATAAGCAAGAGCCTGTCTTGACAGGCAAGTTTAAGCTCGCTCGGGTTCGTTTTGGGAGCAATTCGAGTGCACGAGCGCGCTCTCCATAGGGGGATTAGTTCGGTGACTCGGGGTAAGCTGTGTGAAGCCTTTGATTTTTGTATTGACTATGCTATCTCTCCGTCTCGAGTCTTCACTGTCTATGCTCACTGGTCTCTGGTCCAATTTGGTCCCTCCCTTGTTTCTAGCACTAGTTTCCTTGATTTTTCTGTGTCCTTTCCCTTGCTCGTTAAAATGAAGCACCATGGAAAGAGGAACCGCTTGGATCACCAAGGCAGTGGCAAGCGGCCTTCCGTCAGCCAATTGGCAGACTCAGCTCAATTTCCCATTAACCTCTCCTCCTCTCATGAGGATTTGCCTCCCCCGAGTCCTACTCGCAAGTGTGTTCCTAACAACGCTTTCCAAACGACGCATTTCAATTTTCAGAGCAACTTGAACCAGCCTTTGATTAAGGCGATAGATGGCAAGGGGAATCTCGGTATGGGCAGTGCGTGTCGGTATGTTGAGAAGACTCATGTGGAGGACGCGGAAGATGGCTGACATGTGTGAAGGCATGTCTCCTTTTGAATTTGTCCTACCTCTTCAAGGATGTCTCCTGTGAGCTCTCCTTATATGATTCTCTCTCTTTCTATCAGCCTATTTATGTTTCTAACGCCCATTTTGGTGGGTGTATGTTAATGTTTTCCCCATTTTCTTACAGTTATGGGGTAGTGGTGCAATGTTGATGGCTCTTGGGCTCTCTCTCCTGAAGCCTCAATTCCATGTAAAAATATTTTGAATTTTAGTTAATTTGATTTAGCTTTTACTGAGAATATATATATATATATTTATAATTATAAAATGGTCCATTTACTCTTATTTTAATAACAATGTAAATAACTGAATTAACTTATTTAATTAAATAAAGTTTATTCCCCTAATCTAGTGCAAACTAACCATTTCCCTATGCCTTGTCAATATAGCCATTACGTGGTAAAGGGATGTTGTGCTTTTTCTATTTAATATGTAAAGAGATTTGTTCATTCAACTTGTCTTGAGGATGAACCAAACTGAGTAGACAAAACTGTCCCAATGTTATTTTAGCCCAACAATCTTGTCAAACTTGATCCATTTTACCATATAGATTAAAATAATAATTTTGTACATATATTTAAATTTCATTTAATAAGCACATAAAGAGTTAATAATTAGAAATATTTTAACCATAGATAATCACCATTTGCCATGGATAGTATTAACATTTAAGTAAGATTTGGTACACTATTATGGGCCAATATAAATAACACATGCCTAAAAACATCTTTATTTTCATAATCAAAATATTATATATATATTTTTTAAATTAAAAGACACAATGTAGTGGAATATGTGTTCCGTTATCTAAACATTTTGACTACATCTAACTACATTTAAAAAAATACAAGTACAAATATAAAATATTTTATTATTTAATTTGATTAAGTCAAAATGTTTCATTAACAATTATAATTATTAAGTATTTAATTTAATTTTAATTTCAAATTTTCTATTTTTTAAATAAATTAATTATCATTATGTGATTTGAATGAGTCATAATGTTAAATAGGAACAGTTTAAGAAAATTGATATTATTGGCACTTGTTGTTGAGTAATTTTATTATTAATTATAAAGAATTATAATTATAACTTAGTGTTAGGGTCATAGATGTAAACATGGTTTTTCCATGGTGATAAATCCATTTCCATCATTAAAAGACTATTCAAACAAAGGCTGTAACCTTCAACCAACCATTTATTATATTTTTAACTGACCCTACATGTTAATATTTATAAACAAACATTTAATCCACTATACCATTGCCCCATAATGGACTAATGAGCCCCCATGTTAATGTTTATAAACAAACATTTAATTCACCATACCATTGCCCCATAATAGGCTAAAAAAGGCCTTTGCCTCAATATATCTAGTTGCATTAAAATGATTCCACTAATTCCTAAGAATTCTTAAATTTGACAACTTGTTTATAAATAATGTTTTGTAAGAATCAAATATTTAAATATAACAAGTAATGGATTCACCAATTTTCTTATTTTGAATTTTATTTTTATTTTTTTACAAGAAATTTATTCAACCATCAATATATTATATATATTATATATATATATATATATATTATATATATATTAAAAGACCAAAATCCAGTTATGTTATCTAAACCTTTTGACATACATCAAACTACATTTAAAAAATTACAATATAATATAAAATGTTTATTTTAAATATTTTTCTTATTTTATTTAATATTAAATTGTTTAAGTCAAAAAGTTTCATTAATAATTATAATTATTAAATATTTTAATTGCAATTTTCAAAATTTTTTAAATATTTTAATTATTATTATGTGATTTGAGTGACTCACAATGTTAAATAGGAACATTTTAACAAATTTGATATTACTAGTTGATTCATAATTTTATTATTAATTATAAATAATTATAATTATACCTTAGTGTTAGGGTCATAGATGTAAACATGACTTTTTGATGGTGCTAAATCCATTTAGGCCATTAAAAAATTATTCAAACACTCTAAAAGTTTAGTGCAACTAATGACTCTAGGGCCTCTATAGGCAAGGCCATAACCTTTAAGAGATTGAACGGGATTAAGAGTATTTTCCTTTTGTTTTAGAACAACACGCTAATCAAAGAAAACAAAATTATAAAATATATAGTAAAAATTTAAAGGAATGAACTGTATAGAAATTTACAAGTATTGAACCTACCATCTAGTTTTGAATATAAAAAATATATATCAAGGCAAAACTTAATCATAGAAATCCAAAGTATTGAACATTGGTTTCGGAATCTTGAGAAAAAAGAGAATAAAGGAGCTGTTAGAGATCTGGAATAAAATTTTAAAGTCTGTTACAGATCTAGAATAAAATTATAAAGCCTGTTACAGTCAACTATTACTTAAAACCCTTAAAGAGGTTTGAATAAACAGAGAAATCAGTAAAACTCTATCCTATCCCTTCCACAGATGACTCTAATCATTGTAAAAAGAGCTTTGGCGTAAATCACATAAAAAGATTATTGTCGACGCGTTTCGAACCAACTAGTTTGGTTCCTCTGATAAAGGTCTTGTTCTTGTTTTAGTTATTTAATTCATTAGGTTATTATTATTAGTATATTTAAATTATGATGTATTCTTGGTCAAATCTTATTTATATTTTATTTATGATAATTACCAAAAAACTATGGGCTTAAAGATAGCTCATATATATATACATATATAGTATATCTAGAAGTAAATTAAATTATTTCCTCTTTTACTAGTCATACTAACCCTTATGATCTGCTTTCCACCAGTAATTAAAGCATATTTATTTAAGTAATAACTTAATAAGAATATATAATTTATATAACTTTAATTATTCATTGAAATAGTCATTCAAGCATTAGTAATTTAATAATAAAATAACCATCAATATTATGATAACATTAGCTCATCTAACCTAATTGCTCTTATCTCTAGAAATATTATATTATTATCTTATTATTATTAAAGTTATTAATATATATTATTACTCATTTATTAGTTAAATTATTCATTCAAAAGAAAACATTTTAAGTTTTAAATAACCATTAATTTATTTAAGCAAGTAAATTTCTTGGGATAATATTCGCTAATTTATTAATCTTACCTAATTTCTCTCATCTCTAGAATTAAAATAATAATCTAATAATAAGATTAAATTTATTTAAGGCCTTGATCCTAGAGTCAAATATAGCTGTTATATAGCCGTTGGAGTCTCTACTCAGCCTATTTAAATTGCTAAAGCCTGATCTGTTTCTTCAACTTGTCCTGACGATGAACCACACTAGTTGGTTCGAAACGCGTCGACAATAATCTTTTTATGTGATTTACGCCGAAGCTCTTTTTACAAATATGATGGATCACAGAAGCCTCAATTCTACGACTCTAATCTTCCAATTCTGGAGCGGTAACCTGTAGAAGTTGACTCCATGCTATCCACTTGCCGGCTTTCAGGGTTTTAAGTGCCGTGATAACTTGCCCGATCTCAGAGTTTTCGTCCTGCATAACATACAACATATTGCAATATATATCAATATGGATCAATATTGTCTATATCCATATATTTAGCCTCTAACTATACTCCACCAAGTCTAACATACAAGATTCAATACTCCATTAGATGTGTCATGTACTTGAGCAAATGTTTGAATGCTACCAAATCAACCCTCCTTGGCTCTACCATGAAATATCCAAGTGTGTTTTCAACATAAATAAACATTCCATGCAATATTGACTAGATATTACTCTAATCACTTCCTCATCAAAGAGATTGAAGGAATATCTCACTCCTCCTCCTCATTACAAAACTATGCCCTTAATGCTAGTGCTCTGGATCCCTCCTCATTCTTGAGAATATCTTTCTCTAGATCCTCTAACACTAATATATTCCACACATGTAACCTGCTAAAGGTCTTGTACCCTCTAACCTGTGAAGTATTATTGTATCAAACAAACATCCCCTTTCTTACTAAGGCTCCATTTATAATACTTTTCTCAAATGGTATGTGGACATTAAATGTATCACCAAAGATGAGAAATTGGGTCTACTCAATTTCACTCCTTTGAAATCCTACTAAGCATTCTAGTCCCCTAAAATATTTTGAGGACACATGTTTTGTAAATGCACAAATGTGTTGCAAGTATCTACCCCAAAGAACATAGGCAAATTCTTATCGTGGATCAAAGCCCTCATTGCCCAGAAGAAGGCCTTATTTTTCCTTCCAATAAATCCATTCTACTTTGGATTATATGGCAATGTCAACCCTTTTTCGATTCCTCTCTCCTTATACAAATTCTCAAATTTGTTGGAGGGATACTCACTCCCATTATATCATCTAAAAAAAATTATTTTCTTCCCAATTTGGTTTTACACAAGCACCTTAAACTCTTGAAACTCACTCAACACCTCATGCAAGGCCTCTAAGAATTATGCACATGACCTTAGAGACATAATTACTATAAATGTCACATAATATAAATATCATGTCACAAAATCCATTGGCATAGGACCATACACATTAGAATGAGTCAAGTGGGACACACACTTGGACCTTCTATCATTGAACAAAAATGTAGCACTGTGATATTTTTGAAGTGCACATCCCTTACGCACTCCATCCTTATATACAATCAATTTTGAAAGACCACTCACCATATCACATACAATTCTAAAGCACTGTAGTGAAACTCACCCATCCCCTTGTTTCATAGCTCACATATGTTGCGTTATCCCCTACAATGTCCCACACTGAGGAGGAGATTGAAAGAGGTAACTTCAAACCACTTGCTGTTCAAAAACTAGCCATTCTAAACAAGAAGTGATGTCTCTAAGGATTTCTCACTCAATGACTCGAAGAGAAATATATTTTAGGCTAGATGTATAGGTTTTGTTTGAGTGTTTGGAATTTAGGGTTTTTAGGTTGCTTGACCAGAAATGAGAGCAAGAAATGTTAAAATAGACCACCAACTTGTATTAGCAGTAGAACAATGTTAAAATTGTGGAGGAAACAACTGCAGGGGGCTCACAACCTTGGAGAGATGATGGAGCACCTCCATGGTATATGCGTAGCAGAAACGTAGTTATTTGTGTAGCACAGTTTGATAACTCGAGTTATTGATGCAAAAAACTCTCTTTGTATGAAAGGATCACCTTGATTGGATGAGATGGAGTGTTGGAAAGTTGAATGAGCAAACGGGGAGTGAATGAGAGTGAGTGATGACCCTTTATAAGTGGAGAAAATTGATTTTCCCTTTGCAAAATGATAGTGGACCCACAATAACATTTTTACTTGGACATGACACTTTAGTTTTATGATTTTATGATGGTATTTCTTTCGAGAAAATGAAATAAACAACATGACTTTAAAACCTTGGTTACCAAGTTGATCTCTACTATTCCTCATAATATGATTTGTTATAATATGATATGTTATGCCATGAGGGAGGCGTGAGAGAGTAAATCGAGCTTCCCTTTTTCCATTTGGCATGTTAGGTTTTCTTTGAGCTTTCTCTTCAAATGCTTGACTCTAACTTGGGATATTTTGTTTATTGTGTAGTCATGCATAACCATATGCCTTGGAAAGTTATTGGCCATGTTTTCCTTCTTGAGGAGCTTCTCAAGGTGTCCATTGATCTTATCAAGCCAATATACCCTATCTTCATTGATTTCTCTAATGATTAGGTCATCTACCATAATCTGTTCTATTGGTGGAGAAACCTCACTTTGTAGCTCAAGTGCTATCTTGGATGATCTTGTTCTTGGTATCCCTAATGTACTTTGTTTTCCTTTACCTTTTAACACTTTCATTTTAGCCACTGCTTTTGCCCTTGCATCTTCCTTCCTTGAAAGAACTCCCCGTTTATCTTGGATCATTTGGTTCACTTTCAATTGCATATTATCTTGCTACAAGAATGTTGTTAAAGTATTTACCTCTACCAATTTTCCTTCCAATCTCTTGATCTTAGCCTCCTTATCCCTTATGATCTCATCTTCAATTCTATCCTAATATACTTTCTCCATATCTGACATATTTGTACCTCGATGAGAGGACTCCTCATGCTTTGAGAAAATTGTTTGTTCACATGTTGTAGGCTTGCCCCTTTCAATAATCCTTTGAGAAAACACAAGCCTATCACCTCTCGCATATGTCTCAAATACTTCTACCCTGTCCTTCGTCTTGGATGGTCTGGTTGACGAAGCAACCTCTTACTGCACTCATGAGCTTGAAGGTGTTTTTTCACCACTAGACCTAGGAGAAGAATATGGAGGAAAATATCAACTTGAAAAGTGATCCCAAGAGAGATTTTCTTGTGCTAACTCATGAAATGCTAGAACTTTCACTAGGCCATGATGAAACAAACTAGTATGGTGATTCTCTTTGAGCTTTTGCACCTTTTCTCTCATTTTAATCACACTTTTGTACAAATAATGAGACAAATTGATTCGCTGAACATTAGTGAAATTCATCAAAAGCTTCATGTGTTACTTATACACCCTAGAATATCTACTCTCACATGTGAATTTCTTCATGATCATTTTCATCAGAGGGGTATATCTATCCAAAAAATGCTTGAATGGAAATATATATGTTGAAGCTACCTTGTATGGTTCCTTTAGGTACTTCTTGTAATTTTGAAGGTCAAGGTCTTCTCTCTTCAACCAAATCTCTCGAGCATTTGGAATCCCTGCAGCTGCAGAGATAATTTTGCATGAAACATTGAATTAAGCTCATGCTATGGTCACTTTGTTCTTTTAAGTTTGGTGGCAAAAGAACTAGTCCATTGGTCATGATACTCCAATTCTTCAATTCTTTGGAAAAATGTAATACAATGTGCATCTTCAAATGATCTTATAATGAAGGGAGATGAGTAGACCTCATGGGTTGATGTAGGTTCATGTACGGTCACATGTCCACCCCTATGCTTCCTTTGTTCATAGTTTTCAGATTCCATGTCAACATTTAGCTCTTAGGATAGAAACTAGGGTTTGACTATGAGAAAACACGCAATTGTCAATAAATGTGAAGGAGTTTTAGGGAAATGAGGGGGATAGGGATATGAAAAAATTCCAAGAAAATTTGGGGGGATAGTGAGGGAGGTTAGGAAGTTAAGAAAAGTGGAATTACAGGATTTGGGTGAGTGGAAGGTTTCCAAATAAGGAAAAGAGAGTCGTGTAGTTTAAAAGGTGTAGTTTATCCATGGTTTAGGTAGAATTGATGAATATTGAGAGTTGATTTGATGGAGAATGTCTAGGAGGGTTAGTTTAGGATATATGATGGTGTAAAAATAGATGGATATAGGTTTTAGCAGCACTTTGACATGAAAGTAATGAAAACCTTGTTAACTATATTCCAAAAACCCGAGGAAGTAGACATGAGGCATAACAAGCACAACTTAGAGGAATGAGACAAGATTTAAACCTTAAGATAGACCACCAACATGTATTAGAAGTAGAACAATGTTAAAATGATGGAGGAAACTATTCAGGGTGATCACAACCTTGGATAGATAATGGAGGAGCTTTGTGGTATATGCATAGTAGAAACATAGTTATTTGTGTAACACGGTTTGAGAACTCGAGTTATGGATGAAAAAAACTCTCTTTGTATGACATAATCGCCTTGATTAGATGAGATGGAGTGTTGGAAAGTTAAATGGGCAAATTGGAAGTGAATAAGAGTGAGTGATGACCCTTTATAAGTGGAGAAAATTGATTTTCCCTTTGCAACATGATAGTGGACCAACCATAATAAGTATTTCGAAAATAGTGGGAGTTAATTTAGTGCATTTTGGATGGAGACTTGGCTAAGGAGGAGGAAAAACAGTAGGAGCATGTGGTGATAGTTCAAAGGATAGCAAAGACAGTTTCTGATGGAGGGTAGCAAAGGAGGGATCTCGGCTCCCTCCTACAAGGACGCGATATCCAGCAAAGGCAAAACAATGGAGTTAAACAACAAAGGTGTCGTTGGGGAAAAAAACAGAGATGATGATAAGGGGACAGAGGGGACTAAGATCAAGGTAAACAATAGCATAAGGGACAAGGAGGAAGAAGACAAAACTCTTGGTTCACAAAACCAAGGTAAAAGGGACCATGCAAGCCTAAATTTGAAATCACTCCAAGAGTAATATTAAATGATCCTGCTCTGCAAGCACACAGAGAACACATGGCGAACTATGCCATTGTTTGTAAATTCATGGGACTATGGCCCACTGAAAAAGCTTTAAAAATGTGGATCAAGTATCATTGGAAGCCCAAAGGAAGCATTGACCTACATCTTGGGTCAAAGGGATTCTTCACACTGGTGTTCTCAAACGTTGAAGACAAAGACAGAATATTCGAAGGAGGACCTTACTTTTATGCAACATCTTGTCCCTATAGGAGGCCTTGGATGATGAACTTCATCCGAGAGCAGGAGACCTTCACCTCAGTTCCAGTATGGGTAAGGCTATATTCTCTACCTCTTGATTATTGGTCAACTGAATCGCTAGCAGCTATTGGTAATAAAGTAGGACGTTTTGTCAAAGTTTTTGAAGCCAGAAGAAGAGGGAAATATACTTCCTTTGTAAGAATATGTGTGGAAATAGATCTATCAGAAGCTCTTCCGGATGAGGCTAATTTGGAAGTTTTTGATGACAAGTGGGTGCAGACCGTGGACTACGAGCATATCCCATTCAGATGCCATATATGCCATGAACATGGAAATCTCTTTAGAGATTGCCCTCTCGGTAGTAGACAACAAATAATACCTCAATAATTTGAAGGATACATAAAGCTTTCAGAAAGTGGCAAGCAGAAGTAAAGGGGGAAAAAATGGAATGAAGCAACAACAAAACGAAAGGCAGAAATTCATTCAGAACAAGTTTCAAGTGTTGGATGAGAATGAAGAAAACACGAAATATGATCTATCTCATGAGAAAGATCCTAATGAAAAAGAAAAGGAAGAAGATAGAAAACACTCTCAAGATATGGTACATCAAAATGAGACTACTATGAGTGATGCAGAAATGGAAATGGGCTAGGAAATGACCTAAAGCGAAATAGATCTGGAAGATCATGAATTACAGGAAATTCTAGACAAGGAAAACCTGGATCTGGAAGGATTCTTGAGGCAAGGATCCAAGGGACGAATACAATCAATACCTCTGGAAGAATTCTCTCAGATACAATAGTTATTTTTATGGAAAACCTAGGAAAGAGGGTCGGATAAAGGTAAGAGTATTCACAAGTAGGAGCACAAAGGTGTGTAAACTATGAAATCAACCCCAAGATTAGCATCTAGAAATCCAGGAAAGAATAGGGGCAGGAAAAATCAAAATGAGCTCTTGATGCACTGTGGAAAGATAATGATAGATTCGGGTAAGATGAAATACCTAAACAGGTACTCTTTCACAAATCTTTAATTATGAATTTCATATCTTGGAATATGAGAGGTCTAGGCAGTAAAAGAAAACAAAGAATGTTAGGTCAGAGAATGAAAGTAGCAACATTGGATATAATCTTTATTCAGGAAACAAAATGTTCCATTCAAAAGTTAAAGAAAATACATAGCAAATGGATGTACAGATTTGAGTTTCTTGAAGTGAAAGAAGAAAACACAGTGGGTGACATATTCACTCTATGGAACCCCCACAGAAATAGTATATTAGATGCGGATGCATCAAGAAATTATCTATCTGTAATTTTTAAACCAGTGAGAGTTGTGGACACTTTACTCGCCACAAATGTTTATGGGCCACAAAGAATAGATGAGAAACTAAGACTACTAAACTCCTTGGCAGAGCTCAGAAGCAGACATGAAGAAATACCTTGGGTCTTGGGAGGAGATTTTAATATGATTAAATCACTTTCAGAAAAAAAAGGAGGCATCAAATTGCTAAATAAAGAGTCTGAATTGTTCCAAACCTTTACAAATGATATGAATCTGGTTGACTCGGCAATGCATAATGGCCTTTATACTTGGAACAACAAAAGAGGAGGTGAGGCTGAGGTCACCTCCAAGTTAGATTTTTTATCTCAGAGGAGCTTATGCTATCAAATAGAGAAATAACAGCTAAGGTTCTCCCCTTGATCACAGAGGGTTTTGATAATGACAAAAGTCAGCAAGTTGATAAACACCATCAAGAATGGGAGAAATTTTGCCAATAAGAGGAAATATTTTGGAGGCAAAAGTCTCGAATTCAATGGCTCAAAGAAGGGGATCGTAATACTAAATTTTTTCATAAATCCATTATAGCTAATAGGGCTCACAACAGAATCTCTGTGATTTTTAATGACAAAGGGTAGCTCCAAACCTCTCACAAGAGTATCGAAGAAGTGTTGGCTCAACATTTCAGAAGTATCACTAAGGAAAATATTCGAGACAGGGAGAAGTGCATCAGAGAAATTGCAAAAAACATCCCTAAGTTGGTGACTAGCGCTGAGATCCAGTATTGCAGCAATAATGCTACAACTCCTGGCACTCCCTTCTTTACTTTTATCAACCCAATAGTTCGTAACAAACTTGGAAGCGATAGTATTGTATGCACAAGTAATAGCTCTTGCCGCAACTGTCACTTGGTTAGCTAGCACAAGTTTGCTAGGGGCTCAAGCCAAATTCTATGAGCATTGAGAAGAATCTTGTTAACTGATGGACGGAAGCTAAATCGAAGGAAGCTAATCTTCTTGCAAAAAGAAATTGAAAAATGAAGGAAAGCACAAACCTAGCAAACCCTAATTCTACCAGCTAGTCCTACTGATGCAAAGAAGAGAATATAAGCTACTAAAAGAGATTCCATTACTTCTAGGAAGGTAAAATACACGTGTCTAGACTACCTCTATCTGAAGAAAAAATATTTTTGTATTTTTGAATCGGTCGTCAAATTTCTCATGCATAGGCTTTCACTGTTCTTGACTGTGCAGAGGTGGATCGATGAGGAAAATTCTTGGAAGAGGTCGGGAAGGTTCAGAGAGGGCCTAAGGTGTCCCTAACACCCTTTGAGAGAGTTTCACAGAGTTGTGGCTATCAAGAAACCTCATATGTGAGCTTCTACAGGAAGTCTGCACGGGTTCTACAGGATGAATGAGTGAGTAAAGATGAAGGAATGGGTATGGAGGTAGATAGGGGTCTGAAGTGGTCCACGGACTGGTGGATGGAGTTGGGGGAAGGTGTAGATGGCTGAATTTGCTCAAAGAAGGCTGAAACAATGGTTGCACGAAGAGGTAGGGTTATGTGGGCAAGATGACAAACATGGGGTGAAAAACCGAGTTAGGAGATGGAACAGAAGGTTCTGATGAAGTTTGGGTGGATGAAGAAGTGGTAGAGGTGCTCTGCACGGTGTATTTCCAACTGAACCAACAAAGACTTGCATGTAATCACAGTCCTAGTTATACCAACCTAATCTAATCTAGCTAATAGTAAAGTGAATGAACAGATGATTTATTTGCAAGGGAACCATATATATTAACTATGCAACAAAACATTTCAAAGATCTGAACATGTAACCAACTTCTAAAAACGAAAACCGTACACTAGTGATTGCATGGCAAAGCAAAAATAGTGTTTTTGTTTGGGACAACAAGGTTACTTTGATCCCAGCCCTTGATCCTATGAGGGAGAGGCGAAACCAAAGGTGCTCTTTGGCCTTTTTCTGGAGCTTTTTTCCTTGTTGATATCCTAACGACCTAATCTAAACATCAAAAGCTTTTCTAACCATCAACAATGACCTAGTTAATCATCACAATTTAATGTGCCTAATCAAAAATAATTTTGCAAATGCATAAAGGAGAAACAACGATGCATAAAGGAAAAATAACAATACATTAAAGGAGGCCTTGGCTCTCAGGTTGGGCCCAACCCTAAGAGCTACGGCTCCTATAAATAACTCAGAGCTGATACAAAAGAGGATTGCTTTTCATTATCAAAAAATAGTGATCAACCGAAAGTTATGCCACAATGGCTACAAGCAAATGAGCTGAAAGTGACAGCACTATAGTGAAAAAAATGCAATGGTTTCAAAAGTAAACTATGAAGTCTGAGGCCTTCTTATTTATACATCACGAGGGGCCTAGCAGGCCTCCTAAATTCAAGGGACTCGGCTGTCCCAACTGATAGTAGACAGTCCCTTTCCCAAAATCTGCTTGGCTGCCTTTAGGATCCATTTGGTGGCCTGTGAGCTCGGAGTTAAGGGTGGATATCCCGAGGAAGGGCCATTTAATGTCAAATACAACCCCCTACGAATCCTCACCTCAAGCTTGGCTTTCACATAGCCCATGATTGCTTGGTTTTGCTCCAACATTTGTCCAAAAAACCTGAAATAACCACGCATTAGCCTCCTAGCTAGAGTGACCACCCTTATTTGTTCAAACGACATAAACATACTAAAAAAATGTATAATCTATGAAAAATGGAGGATTGGACAAGGATTGAACAAGGACAATTAGGAAAAATGAGCCCAATAATTTACCCAATTCGGGGCTCATCGTCACCCCCCTGCTAAATGGGTTGCTCATCCTCTGAGCAAGTAGTCCAGCTCCTTGTCCTTAATTGCTTTGATCGCCTC
>APFE031553124.1:0-55606 GCA_000404065.3 Pinus taeda | reverse complement strand
ATACATCCAAAATACCAAATTAGTTGTAGAAGACAAGAAAATATGCATACTTTTACATAAATCAAGATAGATAGCATCCATTGTACATCAGTGATTAATTATTCCAGCGTCAACCATCTACAATCTATATTCCTATTCTCTTGTCTAGCTTTGCCTCTAGTTCAATTCTATAGGGATTTTAGTCAAGATTGCCTAATTTTGATCAAACAGCTTAATCCAAGCCTTATAATATGGTAGAGAAAGCTTAACATGCCTAATCAATGATTCTGACTTTAGTGAGGGGTACATAATTGTTAAGGCCATGACAAAGGAGTTCAACAATCAATAACACCGACACCGGGGTACATATAGGGCTTGGTGCTCTTGATTAAATGCCAATCGCATGCCCTCATACATGATATAATCCAATGAAATGCCACAATCCCATTGATCCTGAAAACTATTAAGTCTGTTGAATTTTGAATGGGATATGAAATTCTATTTTCTCCATATGAAGTCTGATGAGGTTGGAACCACTCTCAAACACCCTGAGTCATTTCATGATAATGTTAAAATTTTAAGTAAAAGGATGGAAATGAAAGATAAAGGAGGATATCACTTTTACTTTAAGAACTTAACATTACCATTAGGGAACATCTAGGGAGCATCAAGGGGCACCTTGGGAGTATTCTAAAAGTGTAGTTCCTCACATAACAATTTGAAATTTCAAAATAAAAAACAAAAAAAGCCCTGCGGAATAGTCCAACTTCTCTCTGATCCGCTCGCAATCCGCGGTGGATACATGCCTGAACCTCCACATATCCGCACCTGATCCTTTCTGGATCTGCAGATCGGATAGTAGGAACCATGGATCAAACCCCCACAAATCTAATTTTCCAGGAATTGCCAAAAAAAGGCAGAACTGCAGATTCGATTTTCCGACCTGCGGTTCTATCGAAGGATTGGTGGAAGATCCGTACGAGATGCAGATCTGCCTCTAGATCCTTGTGGGGGAGGGCGGTTCCTACAACACTTGTCAAGATACTTGGAAAAGGTGTAGTAAGCCTTGGAAGCGAACATATGAAAGCACAAAATGTTTTGTTGGTTAATGATTTGAAGCACAATCTTCTTATTATCGGCAAAATGTGTGATCAAGGGTATACTCTTGTTTGACTCTTGGAAATGTGAAATTAGAGAATAAGACTTGGGAAAATTGGTTGTACCAGCCATAAGAAGACCAAACAACATATATATTCTAGATCAAGCAGAGCGGAAGAAAATTACAACCAAGCAAAAGAGTCACAAGGACAACAAAGAAGGGAAGAATAAGAAGACAAAAGTCATGTTGAGTGCCATATGTTCAAGGGGAGTAGCCCAAAAGAAGTAAATCACCCTTTTCCATTGATGTCAAAGGGAGCAGAAAAGGAAGTGCAACATAGAGTGAAAGGACGTGAAGCATGGAGACACTGGGAGCATGAGTGTTGACATCAATGACAAAGGGAGAGATTGTTGGAAGAAATTGTCACTGATGTCAAATGGTGAATAAGCCAACATTTGTTTGGTGATTTGTGTGCACAAATTAGTGAATTTGGATCCAAGGACCCTCTAGATTGGTATCCCTTGTCACCCCATTTTGTTTGATAGGTCGCCTTGTGGGTCCTCTTGGTTGGAGATATATTGATGGTTGAATTTTGATGCCCCAAGTGGATGGGCTTCGTACCAACATTTACCCCATAAATTTATGGCCTCAATTCTTCATTGTTGCCCTAAAAGGAAGTCAAAATCATAATTTAATCTAGCCTAAGTCCTTATGTCCAAGTCATCCCTGAAAGTGTTATTATAAAAGACAAAATTATATTTTTTGTTGACATGTCTAAGCCCCTTTCTTCAAGTTGACTTCCCTCCTACAAGCCAGCATGTTGTATATTTTTTGTGTGGCAAAAATAATAGGTCAACTCCATTGTAGCCCTCCCTATTTCATGTATAAATAAGCCATGCATCTGCCCTCTTAATCACATCCATTTCTCAGGCAAGTATATTTGAGTTTGTCTAAGGTTGGAGCCGCATTGAAGACCTGTAGAAGCCAAAATTTTCAAGGTTCTTTTGGACTTTATTGTTCACTCTCTTGGATGATGTTTTTTTGGGCAAAGTAGTAGTTCTGAAGCTTGTTTGGGTAAAATACAAGTATTATGGGGCTCTTTTTTGACGTTTGTTTTGATCCCCTAATTCGGCCTTGTAGCAAACGGTCAAGACAAATCATTTAGGCCTCTATATGAAGCATTTTAGAGGCAAGATTCAGTGCATATGAAGCAAGATCAAATTTGTAGCATACCTTAAGATTCAAGGTTGAAGGACCAAAGTTTTAGAAGATTAATTTCGTTGTTCTGGGATCATTTATGAGGCTAGTCTTTTTGCCATTTCCTAAAGAAATTTTTGACCTCTTTCAAATCGATCACTAAGGAATTTTCGATCTTCCTGAGGCCTGTTGTGGCCCCTCCTCATGAGGCTAATTTTGGGCATATTTAGGGTAAATCTGAGGCTTGATTCGAATTATAGAGGCAAAATATGAGGCCTTTTCTGAAAGTCAAATTTTGCTCAACTCGTGGATAGATTCATTCTAATTCAAATCACTTTTTGAGGTCCTATCTGAAGTTGACGAAGGCCTATTATAAGGCTCTTTGTCTGAGGTAGACCAAAGTCTTTCCTAGTCCTTTTTTGAGGAAGACAAAATTATGTTCTAGATCACACCTTGAAGAAACTTGCTAAACTGGTTGAGGAGATAGTTGAGGAGATTTGAGGCTTAGGTTAATTATTGAATGGAGCATGTTTAAACAAAAATTAGAGGTATGGATTATAATCCTTTTTGTTATATTGTATACTACTACAAGTCAAAATTACAACAACAGACATATCAATGTTCAAGGAGCATACCTGAAGTTGGATACAACAAAGGCAACAATGTTTGTGAGTTATTGTAATTGGATCATTTTCCCTGGTATGGGAGCACAAGGGTTTTATTTTATCTTTTATTATTAATGGTGGCAGGGGGTGGTGCTAGGCAAGAAAGTTGTAGCTTCCTTTAGTAGGTTTTTAGCTCCTTCTAGTGGAAGCTGGTAAACCTAGGGTTGTAGCCCTTCCAATTATAGTTGGCAAGATTTCTAGAAGTTATAACTTCCTTGTAATATAAATAAATTGTGTATATATATCTTATGTTACTTTGATGTGATGTTATTAGTTAATGATTTTGATACTAAAATGTAATAAAAAGGGAACTATTGATTCACACCCCCCCCCCAGTATTTCCAACAATACTAATGTTAAAAAAACAAGTAAAAGGATGAAAATGAAAGATAAAAGAGAATGTCAATTTTACTTTAAGAATTTAACATTACCATTAGAGGGAATTTAGGAAGTATCTAGGGAGTGTCAAGGGGGAACCTTCAGAGTGTTCAACAAGCATAGTTCTTCACATAACAGTTCAAAAATTCCAAAAAGAAAATCCCTGCAAAACCGTGTGAGCAGTTTTTGGAACCATGGGGGAACTGTAGTTTGGGCCTACAAAATTGTGTCGAAACCATGGTTTGGAACCTGTCACGGTTCCAAAAGTCCAAAATCCAGAAGAAAAGGGCGAAATCAAATTCCGATTTTTGGAACCACGATTTTGCCCAAGGATCATTGGTGGATTTGTCCGGGATGTGAATCCGCCTCCTGGACTAGGGGGGGGGGACAGTTCCTGCAACATTGTGTGGATCCTCAAAACATAAATGAAAAGTGATTCTTGTTCATTCCAACGGAAAAATAATAATTCTACCACATTTGAATAGATAATCACTATTGAAATACAATTGAAACAATGAATTAAGTGAAAGAAAACAAAGTTAAAGGTGAAGCAATGGAATACTCAAAATTGTCAAATGTTAGTTCTTGTAGGTGTTCTTGGATGACTTGGGACTTGTTTTGGGAGATATTGTCTCTATTGTTTATCTGTAAATTGTCATGGATATTTGACTTGAACAGTTCATCACAATAGTTCTTACAATTTTCTGAAATCTTATGCAGTTTATTACCTTAGATCTCAAATTTAATATTACTAGCATAACACTCAAAATTATGGAAATAATTGAAAGAAAAATGAAGAAACAATCAAATGAACACACCAACTAGACAAATGAACACAAGATGTGACTTAGGAAACCCAATATTGGAGAAAATCCAACTAGAAGGTCAAGCCTATGACTTTCTCTTTTTTTCTCAAGTACGAGGAAAGGGGCACTCCCTATTGATTTTCCAAGGGCATCATAGCCTAAACGGTTGCTACAAAATTTTCTACCACCTCTAATATGCTTCAATATCCCATCCCTAGATGCTTTTCTCAATTATGGGATAGTAACAATACTAAAAGATTGGAACCCCTTCCCTTCCTAGTGGCTTAGTATCTAAAAAAACTTGACAATTTTCTAGGGTTAGGATTAGGTGTTTTGCACTCTCCACCCCTCAATTAGTGCTAGGGTTTTGGACACTCAAAACATTTTTGAAAGAACAAAGGTGACTAGCCCTCCATGTGTCAATAACGGGACATGAAGTGGCATCCACTCAATACCATGGTGGTCAACAAGGTAGGTCAATTTGCAAGAAGAATAACATCCACATACAAACTCCAACTGAAGTGATATTCACATTATTGGAAAGTTTTCAGTGTGTAGAATAATGTGAAGGGGTTGTCAGAAAGTTTTGAACCTAAAAAGTTTTGTTTGATGTCCCAAACCAACTCTAGAATTTTCCAAATTCCAAATCTCCAAATTGGGACCTGCTCTAAATGGGCCCTACAATCCAATTCCTCCAATTTTTCCACCCAAAAGGTGTGAATATATATGAAAAATTATAAAATAATCCATTCTAGATCAACTCCTATTTATGCTACCCCTTTGTTAGAAAAGGGGGAGGCAGGTGGAATAGAAGAATATTGATGCCTAAAGGTTTATAAGTTTAGCTCCAAGTGGCTAAATCTCCCCAAGTTTAAATCTGCATTGTGAAATTTCTCCACCTTCAAATCTAAATTGTGAATTTTGCTCCAATTAGAAAAATCCATTGATTCAAACTATTGTAACAAATTCAAGAATTTTTCCTAGCTAAAATCATATAAGGACTCCTAGTAAGTTGTAACCTCAAAATACTCAAATATGCATTGATTCCATGGAATACATGGGGTAATTTGTATACTAATATTACTAACTCTAAATATTGCAAATTATTAAAATAATTTAAAAATCCCTTCAATATTTATTTGAGATCAAATTTTACACTTAAAGAGTATGTGAAGGACAATAAAGATGAATATTACATCAAATCCATGCAAAAAGATGACAATGACAGAATAGGATGGATAATGGGGAGGTAGGTCATGACATCTTTTGCAATGGTAAAGCTTAAAGGTCTCATATTTAGTAGTAATCCCCACCAAATTGACAACCAATTGACAATGCAAAACTTATTCCTTTAGACCAAATTTGAAGAATTCTTTACCAAACCAACCATCATGCAAGGTAGTTTTTTTTTCCTCTAGAGAACATTTTCTATAGGGATGCAAAAATATCTCGAAATTTGAAGGTTTGGATGGTGGTGCAAATGGCCAACAAACTATAAACTAACAATTGTCGAATGTGTATGATCCAACACTATGCCACAATCAAAGATATATCTCATAATGAAAACAACTTCGATGGAAGTAAAAATCATCAATATAGTTAACATATATAATTAACACATATCCAACCACAATCAAAAGTCAATAATTTTTAGTAAAATTGAAATTTTTTAAAATTACGGAAAATGTATAAAATTTCCTATTTATATATTTTACCTAATTTAATTGTTTGGAAACAATTGCAACCACCATTGGGTGATGATGAACTACCTAAAGATAAAATTTGTCTAAGATGGTACCATGGTCACAATTGAGACTCATATAACGACCAAACATGTAATTCGACTTGTACACTAATATAGAGACAATTTCAACCCTTCTTGGGTGTTCATACAATTTCAATTGAGGCCCTATCTAAATTTTCATATGGACAAAATTGTGACCACCATTGAGCATTGATGAACTACCTATAAAAGTAAAATTTGTAAGGATGTTATCTTCGTTGCAATTGAGACTCATGCAAAGACCAAAAATGTAATTTGAATTGGACATTAACATAGACGCAATTGCACCCCTCCTTGGACATTCATGTGATTGCAATTGTGACCCTATCTAGATGTGTATGTCGACACATAATCACAACCCTTCATGGATGTCCACATAGTGGAAATTGTGCCACTATTTGGAAGTTAAAATGGACACAATTGCAACCTTCTTTGGCCATGAAAGAGGATGCAATTATGATCCTTTAAGAACATTGATAAAGATAATACAACGAATGTAAAAATGGATGTAAGTCTTGAGGATGTTTGTAGCTCATAAGGTACTTTTGTGTAGGCCTAAGTTTCTAGGCATGCAGAAGTCACCCAATGTCTCCTTAGAGAACTTGCTCAAGTTTCAACAAGTTGCTAATGTAACTTAGCCTAAGTCTATTTAGAAGTCACCCAAAGTCTCCTTAGGACACTATGCTCAAGTTTGAGAAAGTTGGTAATGTAACTTAGCCTAAGTCTAACTTAGGAAAAACACAAAATTAATTATGTTGGCTATTGAGCTAAAGATAATTACAAATATGATTTACTTTAGTGATTATCTTTTAATCTTAGTCATTGATCTCAAGTGATGCAAGATCTAATCTTGGCTTTCAACTGCTTTGGAAATTAGAGTTAGGCATCTAGCTCAATGAAAAGCTATAAAAGAAAGGCTAATGAGAGGTGAAAGATACACCATACAACAACACAAGGCACTAAGAGAGGCATCTCAATGGTGAGTGGAGAAGGACTTCCTTTCTAGTGTGTTGAGTCCAAGGAATTGCATAAGTGCAACACTAGAGATCCAAATCAGCGAAGTTGAATCAGATACAAGGTTTGGTGTAGTTGTATTTTCTTTAGTTGGGCCATTATCCCAAAATGGGAGCCTAAGTAGGTTCTGAGTTATTAATGAATAATTGTTGATTGGGCATAATATGTTTGTGTCACTTGTGATTGAGATTGGTGTAATTTTTATTTTTTTTTGCTAATTTTGTTAAGAACTTAGTTATGCAATGATTCAATAGAACTGTAATATGCTAGGTTAATAATGTGTCAAACACTAGGTTCAACAGAAAATTTACAAGTCTAGTCACAATAACATCGAATATTTTTGGAAATTTTTGTGGTTCCAATCATGCATGGTTCGAGTATTAGAATACCATACATATCTAGGGTAAAAATTGTGGTTTTGATGGTTGCAATTGTGGACATTTATAAGGTCACAATAAAGAGCAAAAGTTTGAATTCAAAGTTTATTAGGGTTGTTGACATGAATGTTATTATGGTCACAACCATGGTTGTTATTAATGCATATTACAAAAAAACTCAAATTACCTCTTTAATAGCAATCAATTCATCTATTTGATCAAAAGAGGAGAAATTTGAAGATAAATTGTTTTGGTAGCAATTCATCCAAAATGTTGAAGTGTAACATGGACTTAACTACAAAATGACCCTTGTTGTTATAGTGCATAATTCCATAAATATAAGGAAAAGGTTATATATATATTATACATCGTAGAAAGAACTTCAAAATTTTTCCAATCAATAAATACATTCAGATCATTGTTTCACTCGTCCATTGAACCTACATCTAGCACTCAAAATAATGTCAACCATGAAATTGGAAGAGTTTTAGATGATTTTGGGAGATTAGACTAAGTTCTCCAAATATGTAAGAGAATACCTCTTCCTATAGGGACACTTACACCACATAGCTATCTTTATTATAAAGGTCTTTCCGCGAAAAACATTTTAATTTTCTACTATCTCCGATCATGAGAATAGTCCTAGGGTGTTTCTTTCACCCTAGTAATTACACATGCTTAGAATGCGTCAAATTTACACCATTGCAATTAGATGATGTCCATTTCCTTTGAAAACAATGGTGGTTACATAAAATCCACACATTTGTCACATGCTACACATAAATGTTATGTCACATAAGGAAAATTCCACTACAAAGGTTGCACATTGCACGCTACAATGTATATGTTTCCTATAACCTCTTTATGGCTTATACAAA
Source organism: Pinus taeda (assembly GCA_000404065.3). NCBI lineage: Eukaryota > Viridiplantae > Streptophyta > Pinopsida > Pinales > Pinaceae > Pinus > Pinus taeda. The sequence continues at coordinate 47,430 of APFE031553124.1, read as the reverse complement.
GAACATTTTAGCAAAAAACGCTAAGGCATATTCAACCCACAAACTTGAGAATAATCCAATAACATTCCTCATATGGGCTGAGATGCTTAGAAGAGCACACAAATGGTTTGATATCACATTCAATATATCAACGCTAATTCCCAAAATATTACTTTAACCCTCGAGTTTTATCTTGAATTATCTTAAACCAACTCCTCAAAAACCCTACAATTGTTATGTATAAATTAACAACCAATAATCTACCCCAAGATTACTTGGGAGCAGGAGCGGGAGCGAGGAGTGACATTTTCAATAGCTCCTGGTTCGGGAGCGGATTTTTATATAGTATATATTTTTATAAATGTTGATGCAGATATGTCAACAAAAGCATGTAGAATGATGAATTAGATATAAAAAACATAAAAACATGGATTGAACCATATAACATCAATCATATAGAAGTTATAATCTTCATCAACAAAATCCACAAATTAGTAACATACAACATATCGAGTCTCATGATTCAGCAATCTTAAAGTTTTAAGCTTTTAAAATTCAATATATAACATTTGTCATCATTTATCACTAAAGTTGTACTTGTAACCATTACCATTATGAAGTAATCAAACTATAACAAAGAATATCTAACATGAAATGAAGTGTTTCAACTTTCAACTTTCAGGAAGCATCATATTCATAATTCATTACCAATGAGTTATAAATGCCAACTTCAAACTTCAAACTTAAATTGTCTATATTGCTTACAAAAAATACCATAATAAATGCGAATGAGTCAATATTTATAAAAAGTACTAGAAACTAGAAAAGACAAGTAAATCTATTATCTACTGCTTGACCCTCTTGCCATGAGAAATTTCTAATTTCTTGTCTCGTGCTTTATTGGAAGTCTCCTCTTCATAGACGAATGACCTTGGTGCTCTTGATCATTAGGATTCTCCCTCGCAAAGAGGACTTGGTGCTCTTGATTAAATACAAGTTCAATACCCTAGTACATGACAAAATCCAATGGAAACATTGCAATCCCCCACAATCCTAAAATCTTGAAAAAAAAATGACAAGTTTGTTGGATTTTGAGTGAAATCTAAAATTCTACTTTCTCCATATGAAATCCAATGAGTTCGAAATCACTCTCAAACATCCTAAGTCATTTAATGGTAATGTTAAAAATTTAAGTAAAAAGATGAAAATGAAAGATGAAGGAGAAAGTCACTTTTACTTTAAGAATTTAACATTACCATGCACTGCATATCAACACTAGGGCCATAAGATTGAACATTACATTGTCACACTCAAAAAAATTTGTAATAGTTCCTTATATCACTCCTTAAAAGGCAGGGGGCGATTTTTCTTTTAGGAAGCAAATTCGGGAGCGTGCTCCCTGGGTTGCTCCCGCTCGGAGCGCGCTCTGGGAGTAGATTTTACAGGGGGGTGTGCTCCCCCGCAACCATTCTCTACCCCTATGAACAACCTTATCCTTCATTATTAATCATGGAAGGTATTAACTTGCAAGGTTGATAGATCAATCTCAATCTCAAGCTCAACTTATAAAACCTAGCCAATCCCCTTATGTACTTGTTTTCCCCTTCAAACAACCTCATATTTAATTCATACTTATGGAAAGTATTGACATGCAAGGTTGACCAATCTCAATCTCAACTTTAGTGCCAATATGGATACTTCTTCATAGGAGGTCACCAGTCTCAATACTAGGCTACATGGAATGCACTCAACTTTATTCATCTTGAATTATCTTGAACCAATTCCCCAAAACACTTATAGGCTATTGGTGTTGTAGTTAGATTAAGAAAATAGTTCTAATTACATAAAACTATGCATAGTTCAATTTGAATAATTACAACACACATGTCATGATCCAAAGGGACATTGAGGAAAGTAAACCCAAGAAAATTTATATATTACATAAAACAATGCATAGTTCAATTTGAATAATCACAACACACATGTCATGATCCAAAGGGACATTGAGGAAAGTAAAGTTTAAACCCAAGAAAATTTATAGTGAAGATGAAATGAATAAAACTGTGAGCAAGAATAACTCCACTTATACAAGAGAGAAAACAACAAAGTGCAGTTTCAAAGAATCCCTTCACCAAAACATTCTATTCCTCAAAGTGCTATGTGAAAAATGGTTTCTCATAGGCAACACAAATATGATCAAAGAAGTGGTGCAAAATATCTACAGATAAAGAGACAAGTTCAAAATTGAATGTTGATTACAATGTATTTTTATTGCAATTATTTATACTAATTTGAGTTTCAAATGATGAAGCTCGATGCTCAAACATAACTCCATGCTTATAACACACCCATGTACTCACTATGGCTTAGTAGGTTTTCACATGCCACTTACAGTGTTTTGATCATCTTAGTCTATCCACTTACAATTTTGCACATAATGGTCTCAATGACCCAAGGCTAAGTCACATGGTTCAGGTTTGATTTCAGGTTTGACAACGATGAAATTTGATTCGGGTTCAAATTTTCTAATGAAGTTTGGATGAGGTTCGGCTTCAAGTTTGACTATATACATTTTTCACACGTGTGTGTATATATATATATATATAAGGTAATATGTCATTTTAAAATATATAAACTTTAAATGACATATTACATTATATATATATATATATATTATATATATATATATATATATATATTATATATATATATATATATATATATATATATAATAGAATGTCATATTTCATTTTAAAGTTTATAATATATAACCTTAAAAATGAATTATGATATAAAAGAATATTTTATTATTGCAAGTAGTGATCACGCAATGACAGAGGCATTGGACCAAGTAAAGGGTTTCTTAGCTTTGTGGAAAACCTCCTAATAAAATCATGAAATTGTGAGTTTTCAACTCAACGATGTTATCAACTGAGCTTTTCGAGAGTTTTTCAAAAAAATAAATAAATAAATAAAACATAAAAATAAAAAAAAATAATTCATTAGTGATTTGATCCAAAAAATTGTGAGTCTTTTGCGGGCTGCATATAAGTTAGGGAAAATCAGATTTTAAACTCATTTTGCACTCAATCCTCAATGATTCGACCTTCTGGAGAGAGGAGGAGGTTGCCACTGCCGAGGAGGAGGAGATTTGACTAATTTTGTGCCGTGGAAAAGCCATTCCTTATTCCCGTAAAAGGGGTAGAGGAACTCAGTGACTAATTAGTTTATGACATGTAGATTACTCATGATGATGATATATATTTATTATATTTTTGTTGATATTTTAACTATTTTTGTCATGACTCGGGATTTAGGACTTGATTCACTATCGATATCTAATTAGCACTAGACTTATTAAGTTCTTATACATCTTATATATTAGCTTTCTTTTCATATTTATGTGGCAATGCATTTATCTGATTTTGTGGATACTTTAGATGCTATTTTTTTTTAAATGAATATTTTTGTATTTTTTACTTTTGTTGATTTTTTCAATTTTCGAACCCTTGCCAATTTATTCCCATGTTTGACTTTTTCCACATTGGTTTATAGTATACACCATACAAGAGGCAATAGACCTAGTGGAGGGCTACAACAAGGGAGACTCAAACATATGCCAAAGACTCCAAGTGTTTGTAGTTTACACATAACACAATGTAACAAACTGTTGAGGGATGCCCAAGGGTTGGGATAGGAGAGAAATGCATGTTGCCAAAGATGAAGGTTGAAAATGATATGTGAGTGTTTGTAATTTACATGTAACACAATGTAATGTAGTGTTGAGTGATGCCCAAGGGTTGAGATAGGAGAGAAATGCATGTTGCCAAATATGAAGGTTGAACATGATATGTGCACTACCAAGGATGAAGCTCAAAAATGAGACACAAGTTGTTGGCCCTTCAATTCTTCTTATTTTTAATAAAACTAAATAAACCCTAAATTAGAATTGGTGTCAAACTTAGAAACAAATCCGATTAAATTCACCTTGAGGTTAGAATTTGTCTTTAGGTTCAAGTTCGTTCATGTTCGTTATTAGGTTTGTCTTTGAGGTTCCGCGAACATAAGCAAACCTCAATTTTTTTTTAGGGTTCTCAGAATTCCAAACTTGAAGGTTCAGGTTTGGCAAATCCTATTACTAAGACCCATGGCACTCTCCAAATCACCTGCCTCTCAAAAAACATCCAACAAAATTGCTTGAAAGAGGAGGAAAAGGATCCAACAAAGTTGCTTGAAGGAGAAGAGGATGGGGGTGAACAATGAATGGCCACTGCGTGCCTTAAAGAGAGGGAATACCCTTCCAGTAAAAGTGTAGGCCCATTAAGTCTCCTTGTGGGATGATTGAGTGGTTGGTACAATAGGATGTTATCCCCTCCACCAGTTTCAAATCCCACGGGTGTACATCTTTTGCCCATTGTGATAAGGCTCAAGAAGCAAGCTCGCTCACTCTCATGGAGTCTCAACTCTTGCTAAGTCATAAATTCCTTGTATATCTGGCTTACAAGTTGTTGGCTATACTCTCAGTGTTATAGTGGCAGCCACTAGATTTGATCTTGGGCCTCACCCAGATTACTCCAATGAGTTACCGATTCACCATGATGGAAAAAACACTATAAGCCTATTAAATTGAAGTTAACCTACTCCAATGCCTAACCAGGTTGGTTGAGCCAACTCTAAACCTAAATATGGTCTACTTAGCTCATTGCAAACAAAATATCTAGACAGCTTATCAAAATTCTACTAAATATAACGGTGATCTTGTTGAACACAACATTTATAATTTACAGTTTCAGTTTCGATTTAAGGTATATAATATTAATGAGGGGAACCAAAATTTATTTGTTCAAAACTAGATGAAGATACAATAATAGAAGCTGCTCATCACATGTTCAAAATTTTTGAGGTCTCAACATCCAAAGCTGAATACAGTTTACAAACACACTGTGACTGAAGAAAATAGTACATTTTTTTCCCTAGATAATCATGAATATGCTTTAGATGTGGACAAATGCAAACAGTCCGAATGAATGGATACCATATCCTACCCTGGATTAGTATAAAGTTTAAACTCTAAGGATTTTACCATGTTTGATTGTAACAAGTATAATATCCTGATCAGGTTTGACAAACTCCAATTACGAGGACATGCAATATTAGATTAAACCCTCTAATGTTTCTTACAAAGATGCAGACGTGAGCATATGTTTGATTGTAAACACTAGGTAAAATTAATCTTAACTCGAGTGGAGCTAACTCTACGGGAGAAGACTACAAATTCACCAAATATTTCATGTGGCTTTGTGATTTTAGCTATTAACATACCAGAGAAAGCACTTTGAGCTTCTACTTTTCTTTGCAGTATTGCATTGGACACAAAGTATACTACTCGGTCTAGTTTGATACTAGCCAAATAGAAACTTCGTGAAAAAAATATCAAAATAGCAATGTGGAAGATATCATTTTGGGGAGATATCAAGAACGGTCTGGAAATAAACTCCTCAGAAATATCAGAAAAAATATCAGCTATTATCGGAAAAAATCATAACATATCAGAAACATCAACAACCTGAAAAACCGCAAATGTTGGGAGAAACCAGAGATACTTGCAACATTGCAAAATAGACAGAGTAACAAAGTACGAATCCTTCATGTGAACATTGAATACTAGAACAAATTGAGGGCAAATTGACAGAGTAACAAAGTATGAATACTTCATGTGAACATTGAATACTGCAACAAATTGAGGGCAAATCGTAGGATAGTTACAGTCTCTGAATCTGTCAACATACAGTATATTAGTTGTCAAATTCAGCCTTCAAATGAAAGATAAGGGCTGTGAACTGTTGTGTTTCTTTACCGGAGTGAATCAATGATATCACCATCTCAACAAACAGACCTTTCAGGCAATGCTATATTGCCACACGATTTTGACAAAATTCACAGGGAGCAGAACATGACTCTTGATTTGGCATATTGAAGGCGGGGACAGCAGAGGTCACAGAAACACCATAATCCTAAAGGGTGTATGTCAAAAGGTGGAAAGCTGAAAAAACACATCAAAAACTTTTATTATGGTTAAGCAGAATTTAGACTGAAGGCTGCCAACTCCCCAGCCCATTTCATCAGGATAAAGCAAACTAGAACACTTCCCTTTATTGCATAGCCTGTATCAAAATGTTTGATGGCGAAGAGAAATTTAATCCACAAAAAGACAGTCCAGCCATCAAATTGAAGCTTTAATTACAGTTTTTAAAAGTTGTTGGATTGCACATAGAAGGTTGAACGCCTTGTTTTTAATCAAGTATAGATTTAATAGCACCCAGGCTTAGGAAAGGGGAATATGCTCCATATATATTGTCTGGGTTTGAATCTCAGGCTCCCTCGAATTTTAAAATAAAGGTAAAATCATACACGTTGAGGCTGGAAAGTAGGTACGACGATGAACTCTGCCTTGCCCCGCAATTTACAAAACAGGGTATTCAAATTAAAAATTAAAAATTAAAAATTAAACATGAGATTTCTATAGGCCTATTTCAAAGTTAATTCAACCCCATAGGCCATATTCCAAAACTAGTCAGAAGGGTTGAAAATCAGACAAAAATCAGACAGCGACAAATCTGCCTCAGCCAGTGGGCTGCTCTACCACTAAACTACATATTCCCTTGCAGAGGCTACCAATAAACCATAACACCTGGGTCCAATACCATGTTGAAAATTGGACAGACTACGAATGAAATCCAGAACCTACCCGGCCGGTGGCCTGTTCTAGCGCAATAGGATAAAGAATTCCTACCTAAGCCCTGCAATTTTCACAGCAGGGTATTAGAATTAAAAATCCAACCCCAGATTTCTCTAGGCTATTTTTCAAGACTAAATTTAATCCCAGAGTTCTGTAGGCCGTATTTCAAAACTGGTTAAAAGGGTTGAAAATTGCTGAGAAATCACACCCAGGACCTGCCTGGCAGGTGAGCTGCTCTACCGGTGAATCACCTGTTCCCTTACACTGGCTACCAATCAACCACAACACCTGGCTCCAATAATATCATATTAAAAATTGGATACGCTAGTAATCAAAACCAGGACCTACCCCAACAGGTGGGCTGCTCTACCACAAACTACAGGGCCCTTTTCATGATGACCACCTTGCCTGTTATTCTAAAGGTGTGGATTACTGCCTCCCCAATATGAAGTAAGTGGTATGGCCCATCTATCTCCAATCAATTACTTGCTAGCAGATGCAAAGTCAAACCTTTTGGGAGTTATTGAAACATTATATATCGAAGCCACCGTTACAATATGAAACTAAAATTCGTTTGATAAGTACAACTCATGTTATATTCTATCCAGCACGCCAGCATAGCTGATGCTCACAAAAAACATGAAGGGTTCAAAGTATAGAAAGTGGGAATACATTCGACATACCTGCATGGGACCAAATTGGTGTCTATTCAACAGTTGATTCAAAGTGCAGATGCTACAGAACAGCTAATAAATTATGTATTGCTGGGCTTTTGGAAACTGCCTTTTAACCTCCTCGGACTACTGTGGCCTTTTATGGGTCAATTCTGAGCCTGTCAAATTCTACATTACACATGCATAACCTACAGAATCCCGCAGTTTTCACCAGCCAGGGCAAGAGTTGATTCCAGATTACAACGGTTAAAAGCCCAAATTGCAATTTTGTTATAGACAGCTCAGTAGATAAGGTATGAATCAGCCCCCATCATGACCACCTTTTTCCCAGAATAATCCTGTGGGCATCCAGGCTGAAAACAAAATGACTTTTTTATCTGCATAAACAATGCCGCACATGCACCGATGCCGATACCCACGAGTTCCGAGTATGGCACCAGCTGTCAAAGCAATCCAAAAACGATAGAAATAGGAAGGCAAATCCAGTGGAAGAGCCATATGCGGAAAATACTATTGATTTTTATGGTCGGGGACTTAATGGGGGCCTTTTTTATTCCGGGTCTCACAGCCATCAAGAAAAGTGATGGGAAGTGAGACTGGGCAAGTTGGCATTATAAAAATTTGTGAAAGGTGTGAGTATTGGAATGGGCACCGCCATTGGAGTGCGCACTATGGTGGTGGCATCGAATTTGATAGTTTGTCTGCTTCAAATCTTGGACAGCTCATGGACCGGGTGACAATCCTAACCGTTGTTGGTGCAATGAGGCCAAAAAGCCAGGTCACTATCCAGAAATGATGGAAAATAAAGAACATGTTTTGGGGGTCAAGCAGAGGGGCGTGATAGAGAGAGTCAGCATATGGTCATATGAAGGAGCAGGTGGGTTGTAAGTATGGTGGAATTGAGTAAATTTTTAATGAAATATGATAATGCCAGACATTCCATCAATCAATATGCCAAAATATTATGGATTCTTATGACAGAGTGGGATTTTGTTTTTAATATTTTAAAGAGTTGGCAAAGCTCACGGTCAAACTATCTTCTTCTTTCTGACAGTGGCTTTGGAGATCTACATTGATTTGAAATAGTTCAAAGTTATAACTAATTACAAAGTCAAGCGCATCATTACACCTGAAAAAACTATAATTAGAACCAGAATTGCCAACATCGAAAGGTAAAACAAAAATGACAGCGCAACGAAGAAAGATAACTCCAAAACTACGGCAGTCTACAGAATAAAATAATTATTGAATACGCAGGTAAAATCCCATTTTGTCGGGCAAGGTTGAAATTCTCCTAAAATAACCTGCCGTTTAAAATTGGAATTCCTACCTTCTATTTCTTTAAAAATTTAACGCCGCTCGAAGTCCGAGGGATGGGATTGTGAGTAACCACAAGTTAAATTATGACGTAACCATGTTTAACATATAAGTAACTTTAACCTCCTCTTGCGTAGCAGTTTATCTTTGACCAATTGAAATCTATGATTAGGAAACGGTCAATGTCCATATAGCATATAAGTTACCAACATGATCAGATTTAAATTTTATTAGGCATCCGTGTTACTAATTAATAATTTTCATCTATTTTTGCAAATTTAAGAGTTTATTAGAAAGTTCAAGAAAATGGAAATTTGCAACAAGTTTATGATAAGTAATTTTTTAAATTAAAATTTATATTTTTTATATTAATGAATATTATTGAAATTAAATTATATTTTTTAATATTAATGAATATCATTTTTCAATAATATTAAAGTAAAATATAAATGTTTTATTTAATCTTGATCTAGATTTATCAAGTGCCCAGAGGGATCAAATCTCTGGAGGTGCAAACTTCATTTTTGAGTGCAAAAAATGAGGAAAGGTTTGCACCTCAACAGATTTGATCTCTCTAGGAGCTTGATTAATGTCGGGTTAATATGGATCTAGGCTAGTTATATAATATCTATATTTGTATGTATGTCTCTTTCTCATTCCCTCTTTTTATCTCAACCCACAAACATACACACTCTCTCCCCATACCTATCTATCTCTCTCTTCCTCCCTCTTCCTCTCCCTCTCTTTCTCTGCTCCCTTTCTCTCCTCTCTCTCCCCTTCTCTTTCTCTTCCCTCCCGATATGCTCTTTCCTTTTCTCTCCATCTCTCCCTTGTCACTCCCTCTCTCTCTCCACCTTTCTCCCTCTATGTTTTTCTTCTCTCCTCCCTCTCTCTCCTCTTCCAACTCCCTCTCTCTCTTAGTCCTCTCTCCCTTCCTTCCTCTCTCTCTCTTTCTCTCCAAGTTCCCTCTATCTCTCCCCCCATCACTCACTCTCTCTCTCTCTTCCCTCCAACTCTCATTATCTCCTCCTTCTCTCCCCTCCATCTTTGTGTCTCCCTCTCTCTCTCTCTTCCCCTTCTCTCCCTATCTCTATCCTCTCCTCTCTCCCCATTCTCTCTCCATCTCTCGAGGTGCAAACCTTGTTTTTTAGTGCAAAACTTAAAGTTTTGCACCTCAAGAGATTGATCTCTCTCTGTGCTTGATACATTCGTGGTTAAGATGGATCTAGGCTATATATATATATATATCTTTCTTATATATCTCTCTCTCCCCCTCCAACTCCATCTCCCTCTCCTTCTCTCTCTTGATTCCTCTCTCTCTTTCTCTCCCACCTCCCTTTGTCTCCCCCCTCATCGCTTGCTCTCTCTCTCTCTCTCCAACTTTGTCACTATCTCAACCCCTCTCTCCTTCTCTCTCTCCCCTCCATCTTTGTGTCTCCCTCTCTCTCTCTTCCCCTTCTCTCCCTATCTCTCTCCTCTCCTCTTCTCTCTCTCCCTCACTCTCTCTCCATCTCTCCCTTGTCACTCCCTCTCTCTCTTCGCCTCTATCTTTCTATGTCTTTGTTCTTTTCTCCCTCTCTCTCCCACTCCAACTCCACCTCTCTCTCTTCCTCTCTCTCCCACCTCTTCTCTCTCTTACTTCCTCTCTCTCCCGATCACTCCATCCCTCTCTCTCTTTTCCCTCCAGCTTTGTCACTATCTCCCTCTTTCTCTTTTCCCTCCATCTTTGTCACTATTGGCCCAAATAGTTAATTAACCAAGAATTATATAAATGAAATTGAATGAAAGACACAGGTAAAAACACAAGATTTTTACGTGGTAAAACCTTGACAGGGTGTCAAGGAAACATCACGGAGCAAGGGATTGGATTTTCTATTAAACCAACAATGGTTCTCCTTATTACCATAGTTCGGGCATTCATCATTTTATAGGAGCTGTTGTTTCGTTATAAAAACAACTTGGCCGTAAATACAACTTTTACACATATTTACAATTAGTTGTCAAATTCCAACAGTCACCATCTCCCTCCATCTCTCTCTTTCTCTTAAATTTGATCTCATTGTATTGTGTTTAAGAAAGTATCTAAATTAAAAAAAAAACTCAATTGGTTGTAAAATATTAAACCTATATTTTGGATCAAACATGTCAACGAAAATACAATAATGAAAATTTTTTAAAAATCATACACTATCTTTTCTCTATTATTCTCAGTCGCTTTGCTTACTCGCATCGCTTGGATCCTTAGTTAAGATGAATCATGCTCCTTCTTAATATATTATTTATATTATATAAATTTCACATATTTATATATACAAGTATTCTCATTTTTAATTTTATTAAAACCTTGATTTAATTTCTATGGGAATATTTTTAGTAGTGAGGATAGAGGGTTTAGATGTATCTCAAAGTAATTATAATTTTTTTTCGTTGAGATTTAATTAAAAAAATTGTTATGAAATTAAATTAGAATAAAACATTTTGATTGTGAAATAAGTGTTGGTTTTTTGGCATGTGGTATTGATAAGCCATGGTATTGACCCATGGTATTGTAACAAAGCCTACTTACAAGTTAATACTATCCATGTTAAAGCGGAGGTGGATATCCATGGTTAAGAATCTTATCATATTGTTATAAAATATTTTGATTGTGAAACAAGTTATGGTTTTTGGGCATTCATATTGATAATCCATGGTATTGTAACAAAGCCTATTTACAAGTTAATAATACCTATGTTAAAGTGGCAGTGAATATCTTATCATATTGTTATCAAATTTGATTGTGAAATAAGTTTTGATTTTTGAGCATGTGGTATTGATAAGCCATAGTATTGGTCCATGGTATTGTAGCAAAGCCTATTTACAAGTTAATAATATCCATTTTAAAGTGGCGGTGAATATCCATGGTTAAGAATCTTATCATATTGTTATAAAATATTTTGAGTGCAAAACTTGAGGAAAGGGTTTCACCTCGAGATATTTGATCCCTCTCGGCTCTTGATAGATCAAGAATTAAGATGGATCTAGGTTGGTTTCAGTAGGGGCCAAAGAAAATATGATTAATTTTATCAAAAGTATATAAATTCATTTAATTTTAAATTTGCTTAGTTACCTCATTTTTATTTTAATATGATTAATTTTATCAAAAATATGTAAAATCATCCCATATTAATATAATCATTTTAAATATGATAGATATGTCTCAGATTAATCTGGTCATTTTAATTTTAAATTTGCTTAGTTACCTCATTTTTATTTTAAATACGCTAAATATGTCTTGGATTAATCGGGTCATTTTAATTTTAAATTTATTTAATTACCTCATTTTGTTGAGTGATAAATATTGTGAATAACTTTAATTATGAAAAATGATAAAATAAAAATTTTGAATGTAAAGTGACAATGTAATAGTGTTGAATGATAGAAAATGTGAATAATAAGAATATCGTAAATTACAAATAGTCTTCATTGTAATTAATCTCAAACTATTTTCTTCTACTATTAGTATCGTCACCCTTACTTTTGTTGTCTTCAAACTATTTTAGTCTACTATTCTTGTGTCACCCTTAGTTTTGTTGTCTTTTCATATCGATTATATGAAATGATAGGTTAAACCATAAACCATTTAAACTTTAGCTCGAGATATTGTAGTAAACATCATACCTTGTCTCTCCTTCTCTCCAATATTAATAGGTTGAATTACTATAACGCAAAAATCAATATACATTGTCAATAATTTTTTATGGTTACATTGAAATCAATACAATATTAATCCAATCACTTTAAAATTAATGCACCATCATACATCCAATTACATCAAATCAGAGATCAACATCTACATTGAAATCAATGCATCTAATGCAAGAAATCAAATAAGATTAGAAGACAACATTTGCGCTAAAATAAATGCATGTAATGCAAGTAATCAAATATGACTAGAAATCAACATCTACACTCACATAAATGCATCTAGTGCAAGTAAGCAATTAAGTTTATAACCAACATCTACATTGAAATCAATGTATCTAGTGCAAGTAAGCAAATAGGATTATAAATCAACATCTACACTAAAATAGGATTAAATCAATGCATCTAGTTCAAGCAATCAAATAGGATTAAAAATCACCATCTACACTAAAATCAATGCATTTAGTGAAAAAAATCAAATAGGATTAGAAATTATCTACATTGAAATCATTGCATCTAGTGCAAGAAATCAAATATCATTAGAAATCAACATCTACACTAAAATCAATGCATCTAATGCAAGCAATGAAAGAGGAATATAAATCACCATCTAAACTGAAATCAATGCATCTAGTGCAATAAATCTTCTTCCCTCTCTCCCCCCTCCATCTATATCCATATCTCCCTCCATCTCTCCTTCTTTGTCTCTCTATCTCAACCCCCCCAAACACATCCACTCTCACACTCCATATCTATCAATCTCTATGCCACTCTCTCTCTTCTTCCCTCTCTTCACTTTCCATCTATATCTCTATCTCCCTTTGTCTCTCTATATAACCCCCAAAACATACACTCTCTTTCTCCAATATATCTATCTATCCCTCCCCCCTTCTCTCCCTCTCCCTCTCTCCCGCCCCCCTTCTCTCCCTCTCCCCTTCTTCTATCTCTCTTCCTTCTTGTTGTCCTCTCTCCCTCTCTCTCCATCTTCCTTATCACTCCCTCTCTCTCTCTCCACCTTTATCTCTCTAATTATTCCTTCTTACCTCCCTCTCTCCCCCTCCAACTCCATCTCTCTTTACCTCTCTCTCTCTCTCCCTCTTCACCCTCCAACTCTGTTACTATATCCTTCCCCTCTCCTCTCCGTCATTCTCTCCATCTCTCCTTCTTTGTCTCTTTATCTCACCCCCAAACATACACACTCTCTCTCCATCTCACCCTTGTCACTCCCTCTCTCTCCCCACTTCTCACTCTCTATGTATTTCTTCTTCCATCCCTCTCTCTCAAGTCCACTTTCTTGTACTTCCTCTCTCTCCCTTCCTCTCCTACCTCCCTCTCTCTTCCCCCATCTCTCTCTCTCTACCCTCCAAACCTCTCTCTTCCCCCGTCACTCTCCTCCTCTCTCTCAAATCTTGTCTCTCATTCTTCCTCTCTCTCTCTCTTTTCCCTCCAATCCTCTCTCTCTCTCTCTCCAACTATGTTACTATATCCCTCCCTCTCTCCTTCTCTCTATCTCTCTTTCTTTGCCTCTTTATCTCACCCCTAAACATTCTCACTCTCTCTCTATCTCTCCCTTGCAACTCCCTCTCTCTCCACTTCTCACTCTTAATGTCTTTCTTCTTCCTTCCCTCTCCCTTTCTCTCCTACCTTCCTCTCTCTGCTCCCATCTCTCTCTCTCTCTGTCCTCCAATCCTCTCACTATCTCCCTCCCTCTCTCCTCTCTCTTCCCCCTCCATATTTGTGTGTCCCTCTCCCTTTCTTACTCTACTCTACCTCTCACACTCATCTCCCTCTTTCTCTCTTCATTCCTCCTCTCCCATATCCTTAAGTTTATCTCCATTTCTCCCTTGTCACTCCCCCTATCTCTCCACCTCTATCGCTTTATGTCTTTATTCTTTCCTCCCATATATGTCTAGAGTTAATTATCTATATCATGATTATTCTAATATATATCTTATTAATTAACAAGTTTAATATTATATTATCCAAAGTTATAATTTAATAAATATTAGTATTTAAATATATTAATTGAATATTAGATTTAAAATAAATAATATATTAATATTAAGGTTAATAATCTTTTTTGCATGGTAAATAATTAAGTTGGCTATCATGGTATTTGGCCATAAGCTTCACCTAAATAAAACCTCTTTTTTGAGTTGTTAGTAAGATAAATTAGGTTTATGGATAATATAAAGGGATGTTTTTATTTATTTTACCATACCTCTGGTTTATATATATTTTATTTATTTATCATATCTCTTTTATTTACCATGGTATTTGGCCCATGGTATTATTAATTATATGTCCCATGGTATTTGGTCCATAGGCTTCACCTAAATAAAACATATTTTTTGAGTTTTTGTAAATATAAAGAGGTTGATGGAATAAATATAAAATGAGATTTTATTTATTTACCATACCTCTAGCTTATTTATATTCTTATTAATTTACCATACATTTTTTTTGAGTGTTCCTAAACCTTTTTATATTTTAAATTTTTGCATTTACAATTACTTTTATGTTTACATGTTTGTGCTCTTATGTGAGATCTACCCCCATACATTGTTTACATTTACATTTACGGGTTTACGTTTTTACTTGTTTACCCTTTTATGTGAGATCTACCCAGCGCCTCTTGGCACAATAAACATTTATTTTATTATAAATATTTTATATTATCTATTCAAAAACACTATTATGAAACAAAGATTAATATATATAATTTTTATTTTAAAATAATTTAAATAACTCAACAAAAACATTTTAAATGTGAATTATTATGAAGTATTTATAAACTATAAAATTCAAATTCAAATCCCAGTGGATCAAATCAACTCTTCTCTATATATATATTAATGAATTCAAATCATTCTCTTCTATATTAAATTAATAAATCACTATAATACCAATGTTGTTTTTGTTGTTAGAGATTAAATAAAAAGTTCATTATCTCATATAAATTAATATGAGAATACTTATTAACTTTTTTTTTTTCAATAATAACTAAAACAATGATTTTACTCAACATTTTAAAAAGTATTATAGATATTCAAATTTAATATTTTTATTAAATATCATAATATTATTAATAAATGTTAATTAACCTTTAATTTATAAATTTTTTAGAATTCAAATAAATACTTATTAACATTGAAAATAAAATTTAACATCTCATGTAATAAAGCTATTACTATAACACAAACTAGAGGCCCTACTAAATATCATAAATAGGCTTTTTTGAAATAATATTTAAAATATATTATTATCTAAATACATGATAATATAAAATAATTATATATATTTTTTACCAATAACCGTCTAGTATCCACATTCCTAGCATTTTCTCATTGCATAAACTCGTTCAAACTGGCATTAATCTCATCATTATCTTTGATATGTTTGATAATAACTTTATTTTTAGTATAGTAAAATTTATAATCAATGCACCTCTACTAACTTTAAGCTTAAAATTTGACATCCTCTGCAAATACCCAAAAATTTACTAGTTTACACAAATCATATTTATTAAACAGTTTACAAATTTACATATATATCATGTTTTTCAGATCTGCCATTTTTTATACAATGAGTCAGTTTTTCAAACTGTAAATAGGAAATTGGAAAATTGCATAAGTCGTCAAATCGGTAACAATACTTTTATATTAAGGGTCCGTTTTTGAACCGTCAATTAGAAATTTTCCATTTAAAGGAAAATTGTATAAATTGCCTTGGTAACAAAAGAGAGTAATATATTTAATGAATAAACATTTATTTATTCGACATTGGCATGCATGCAGTTAATTCCAGTTGAGTTTATTTTACAATTTTAAGCATAATTATTTTAAGAATAAACATTGGTTTTTGGACAGCTTTAACCCTCTGGCATGTAGTTAAATCCAACTCATTTTACAACTTTATGCATACAGATTACCTGTTTGACAACATTGAAGTCAAGTCCTTTGGCATCTATGCAGTTAACTCCCAACTCAGTTTATTTGACACTGTTATTACTACCTGTAAAAGCAATAATGGCCTTGCTATTGGTATCAAGTGCAAGGTAACTGCCATCATATTCCTTTGGCTGTGGTTAGATCAGTAGTAGTGGGGCCACGTGTTGGAGAGAAATTTCAGTGTGGCATATTCCTCTGCAGAATATTACCTATAAGCTAACTATACATCAAGTCCTCGTGTTGAGCATCTTCGCCCTTTTACAGTGAACAGGGCAGGAATATAGAAGTGCATTCCGTTGTGGTCAATTCCGGCTTTGCACATACAAACCCCATATATTGGGCTAAAAATCCCAATGTTTTAAGGCGAGCATTTGACCTTTATCGAGAACCCTCCTCGTGTCGGACATCTTCAGCCCTTTTTTTACACAGTGAGCAGGGTTTGACATTTTGGAATATTTAAAGTGCGTCCCAGTGCGGTCACTTCCAGATAATTCCACCATGGCAGTGCACATGCAAACCCAAATGCACTTTGATATGATCTTGGGCTAAAGTTCCCAATCTATTCGGCGAACATTTGACCTTTATCGAGAACTGTATTGGAGGGCTTTGTATAAGTTAATTTTCTCATAATCCTTACCAACTAATTGACTCATCCAAGCCTCTCATTGACCAAAGCACAGAGTACCTCTTGCTGCAGTTGGAACCAATTTTGACACAGAAAAAAACAATTTTATCTCAAATACTTTATTGGGTCACAGTTTGCAGGTCAATCTAAAGTGGAATCATGATTCAATCCATGGATATGCTGTGTATCTACACTATCTGGAGCTGGCTCCCTAGAACCAGTAACCAAGCTCATCGAGGAGCCTAAGACAGTCTGACTATGGGCTCCCCTGTATATTTTGTCTTTATCTTACTTCACCCACTAGCGATTTCACTTTCTTGCTTGGTCCTCCTGGAGTCTGCGTTGCTGGAGCATAACGTGGGTGTAGCTTTTTAGTATCCAAGTGCCCAATATGCGCTTGTTTTCTCCCAAATGCCGCAATCGGAGCGATCGCTCGGCCTATCAGGGCAATTTCAGTCATGTGGGTGGTCATGCAGCAGTATCTATGGACCAGTATTGATCTGTTTTCTGCTCATTTGCATTGATGGAGTGTGTGGATATGGAGCCATGTCTTCCATAGCAGCATCCTTCGGAGACGACAACGTGTTCTGTGCCATTGATGCAAGTGGGAAGCAACATATAACATGCTGGGGGAGAAACAGCACTTCACCAGCTACCGATGCTACTTCAAGCCCAGCTCTGGCTGCACTCTCCGGTGGAGGTGGATTCCTTTGTGGACTGCAGGCTAACACTTTCAGACCATTTTGCTGGATGAACAACGAAACAGGTACTAATCTTGTGCCCCCAAATAACCAAAACAGGCGTTATTCAAATATTGCCTCTGGGCAAAACCATGCTTGTGGAATCCGTAGTCATTTGGATCAATATCCCGGTATGATGGACTGTTGGTCTATGAAAAATACTACAAAACAACGATCCTTATACCGATCAGTCTGGCCGCATCCCAATATCACCCTGCAATCCATTGTTGCAGGCGATGATCTCACCTGTGGATTAGACCAGGACGGAATGGCATTCTGTTGGGGATCGCCATCTCCACAGTTCAATATCACTGCCCCTCCCCCCTACAAATTTCAAAGCCTTGTATCTGGAGGAAATCATGTCTGCGGAATTGTGAAAACAACTTCAGAAGTCAAATGCTGGGGGGATAATTCCATGAACCAGGGAAGCCCACCAGAGAAAACTCGGTTTATAGCCCTCGCAGGAGGCTCAAAACATTCTTGTGGTATCCGCCAAGATAATCATTGTGTGCAATGCTGGGGAAGTTTCAATCAGTCTTCAATTCCGAAAGATGTCGGGTTTCTGGCCATAGCTTCCACAAATATCGTGACTTGTGGCATTAGGGAAGATAACTTGATCGTGGATTGTTGGGGAAATGGATCAGATTATAATCCTCCTTTGCAGCTTTTCAGCCCAGGATTGTGCAGCAGGGAGCCTTGTCATAGTGGGGAGTTTTTCTTCAATGCTAGCGGTATGGGATTGCCTGATCTGATGAGTTTGTGCCTTCAGAAAGAAGAGCAGATCTGTTCCCCTTGTGCGGAGAATTGCCCAAATGGATTTTTTCTCTCAGATCTTTGTTCTGAGAACGCTGATCGTGTCTGCACGGCATGCTCTCTATGTCAAAATAGTTCTTGTCAAGAAGCTTGTGGAGATGGGTTTCATGGACCTGTCTCTGCAGTCTCTCCATCTAGTTTAACTGAGCAACAGCAAATAAGTATTGCAAAGCAAAAGGAGCGGCATATGGATCTTGTTACTATTCTAGGGGTGTCAATTTCCTGTGGGTTTGTTTTAGCTTTCATTGGAGGCTTTGTTCTCTGTTTGATAATAAGGAGAAAAAGGGGGCAAAGTGAATGTGCCTTTTGCATAGGGCAACCAGATACTGAAAATCAACCAAATCTTAATGTCCAAACACCCTCGTCTGGAATTACCACTTCTTGGCCTACTGCAAATGACTTAATACGGATGCAAGCCTTCCGTCTTGCAGAGCTTCGAGATGCTACAAATGGGTTCAAAGAGTTCAACGAATTGGGTCGAGGAAGCTATGGATTTGTCTATAAAGCTGTTCTTCCAGATGGAAGACAGGCTGCTGTTAAAAGAGCTAATGCAGCTCGAAGAATCCATAGCAACAGTAGAGATTTTGAAACAGAGCTTGAAATTATATGCAAACTCCGCCACGGCAACTTGGTTAATTTGTTGGGCTATTGTGAGGAGATGGGGGAAAGGCTTCTTGTGTATGAATTCATGCCTCATGGAACTCTTCATGATCATTTGCATGGAGGTCTCTCTCCTCTCAGTTGGACATTGAGGTTGAAAATCTCCATGCAAGCAGCACGAGGCATTGAGTACCTTCACAAAGATGCATCGCCTCCGATCATCCATAAAGATATTAAGGCCTCCAATATTCTTTTGGATGGAGAATGGGGAGCCAGGGTTGCAGATTTTGGGTTAACTATATCTGGAGAAAGAGGTCCTCCTTCCCCTATCCAGAAAGGGGATGCTGTCTATGTTGATCCAGATTACTATAAGTCTCAGAATTTTACAGAGAAGAGTGACGTATACAGCTTTGGTGTGGTTTTGTTAGAGATTCTGAGTGGGAGAAAAGCACATGATACAGATTTTGATCCACCCAATATTGTCGAATGGGCAGCACCCGTGATCAGCCAGGGAAAGGCAGCAGTCATCCTAGACCGCAGTGTGGATTTACCACGAAATGTGGAACCTTTGCTCAGAATGGCTGATATTGCAGAGCTTTCTGTTAGGCAAGACCCAAACGAAAGACCAACCATGTCAGATGTGGCTACATGGTTGGAGCAACTCGTCAGAACTAGCTCTTAGTATTGTTTTTCTATCTACGATTGCAAGCAGGCTTGACAAATTGAAGATTATTGCTTGAAAATTATTTTGCCTCGAGGGCCAAGCCAGCTGGGGTGTTTTTGTCTAATATTCAAGTTCAAATAGCATCTCATCTACCTGGTATTGACATTTTCCTTTTTACTCTTTAGGACATTGTACCAGAGAATGCGTCCTTGTTTTTTTGCCTGTTCTGTACAATTTGAGTGTTTGTATCCATTCTTCTTCACAATCAAAAGGTATTGCACTGTTCTTGTAATAGTTCTAAAGACCAAGAACAGTAAGCTGTTTATTGTAACATTGAGTTTGAGTAAACATCGGATTTTTTTTGTTATGTATGCCAAAAATGATGTAAGTTTTAAGCATAGTATGTTGTTGGGTATACAAATCTAAGTCTTAATTTATTATAATCATTGCATGGGTAATCATAGAGAAACACAATTGAAAAACATTATGCCTAGCTTGTCAGTTTGTATCATCTATTGTATTTATACTCATTAAGCTATAGTACAGATTGTATGTTCACATTCACTTGTATGAACTTATTTATAATTATTATTAATAACACGTTAGTAATGCTATAAAACACTGTTTAAGCTATAACGCAGATTCCCTGTTCACATTCATTTGCTTGATATTGTCTCCAAATTGACCATGTTTAAAGCCACTTTAAGCATAATGAGGTTCCTCCCAAAAGGCATTACAGGCCACTTGCCCATTTAATATATAAGCGCTAACTGCATTTCCTATTTGAGGCTTTATACATGGTAAACCATGCTCTCATGGACAGAGACCAAGTATTTTATTCAAAATATTCTTTTTCTGATTTCCAACCTTCATCTTGAGATTTATACTTCAAAGTCACTAAAGGCTAGACAGCAATTTAAAAAATGTTACTCATGATCTTTTGTCATATTACATTTCCCTTTGGAATTACAATTTCATGATTGCAACTATTGCAAGGAAGCCATCACCCTGGATAACTTTGTCAGAAAGCCTCATTAGAAATACTTATATCCTAAAGTCTCTATTTATAATATGCTTTGTTTCTGAAGAATTCCAGTTTACATACTTTTATGGGATGAGTGTTCCATATTTAGTCCTCTTAGTAGTTTGCGTTATAACTTCCATAGTAAACGTTAATGATGGTTCACTATTCTTCTTAGTCGCATGGTTCTACCTACTCTGGTCATGATAAATCTTAAATTCTTGGCCTTCTTAAATTCTTCTTTTCTCATTTGTGTTCAGATTCTCCGCATGAACAGATTATTTACAGGTTTGATCCTAATTTGCAACTTTGATGGCTCCTAGATTATCTGAAGATCCCTTTGCTTCATCAATGTTATCCTGTCCTATGTTTGCCAGTTTTCAGAGTTTATACCTAATGAAGATTTTGTAATATTCAAAGGATTCCTTTCTTTACGAGACCATAAATACGCTATTCCTGATTCTGTAAATATTAAAAGGATGCCTTTCTTTACGAGACCGTAACTACGCTAATCCTGATTCTGTAACAAAGACGAAGGCAAAAACATCAGTATATGGTAAAATCTTCTGGTTTTCCATTTGATATGGGTGTACGGAGTAGTCCATAAATGAATGTTAACACATCATAGCAGCAGTGTTGCAGAACTTGGACTCATCAAAGCCTCAGCAGTGGACCAAAATCATTGACTTGGAAAAAACTCACTTCGAAATCCGAAAACTCAGCAGAAAATCACCAAGCAATAAAAAATGGGAGAAAATCTTTTGAAGTGGCTTTTTCTAATGTAACTGCCAATTTTGTCAAAAGTTAGTCTAACCTGCAAAATTTCCCCAAAAAACTGGTGGCTTTTTGTGCCAACGACTCGTTTTAAGCAGAACTCGCTGATTAATCGGCGATATTTGCAACACTGAAAACTTAATAGTATTGACCAAAAGCCCAAATCATATTTGAAACATGCGGAATTCAGTGCAGTGTTATAAAATCATAATTTCAAGCATTCATGAACTCCTGCTTAGCTTAACAAAAGCCCTTAATCATCCAAACCTTCTCTGCCCGCCAAAGAAATTATTAGATCATCGTGACTTTAAGAGATTGATTAAAGGGGGATAATACAGAGAGGCAGATTTCTCTTCAGTTATCAAATAATAACTTTTTAGACCAACCATATTACTTGCTTTCTTCTCTTCAATCAGATACTGATGCCTTCTCTTCTGTTTTAGTATATTAAACCATAAAATTTGTGCCCCTTTATAGCATTTCAGAATTATTGTCTTGTCAACCATGTATCTGTTATTCATGTGTGAAATTTCTCAATGGCACTTCTTCATCTTCTAGTATCAGTAACTTTGTTATGATAGGGTTTCATGTTTGGATATATCATGTATGGTCTGTGTCTCAAGCATAATCTCACTATAGAAAATTTGGTTTTCTAGCCTTTTAGTGACCTTTGTATTTGACCTTTGTTCTTGACATGTGATACACTGATATAAGCCATATTGGTCTACAAAGGGGTTGGAGAGGAGTGTTTTAAAGCAACAGGTTTCAAATTATAAAAAAATTCAGTTCAGTTGTCAAGCGATCATTTTGATTAGGCCTTTACTTCTGGTGGCATTGCGCCTACCTGAATGGACTTGAAGGCAATGCCTTGCACACTGAGTCATGTTAACATGCTTGTCTGTGGTGCATTCTTTGGTATTATTCTTAGATATGGTGCAGGGAAAGATGTTGGAATGCCTTGTCCCATAATCTTTCTCCAAGTTTCATCATGTAGCTAATGTATTTTTGTGTAATTAATTAACGCTGGGCATCAACGAGTGTATTTTTTAACTCAAGTTGTTTAATCTTTTCATTTATGTAAGTGTACCTACCCTTTCTCCGTGGATGTGATTTGTAGATTCAGCATTGTCCTTATCAGAGTAACAAACTTCTCTGTGAGATTTTGAGCCAAGGTTTCTTGTGGCTCATTTTGAATAAGTTAAAGATAGGAGTAGAGAAATGGAAGGAGGGCCTTGGTTCTCGGATGCAGCCTGTGTCTTTCTAATTCCTTGTATCTTGGAATTCAATCCAACGTTCATGACAAAGCCTGTGTCTTTCTAATTCCTTGTATCTTGGAATTCAATCCAACGTTCATGACAATCTTATCAGTACATGTCTAGGTCAGACTTCCAGATTTCACATTGAATCCTGAAAAGAATAGGTCATAGAAAAGAAAAAACTGTCGAGTTTTTTAATAAGTTTATCAATTTCGCAAAAGGAAGAAGATGGATTTTTTCCGGGATCAAGAGTGTGTAGAATTGGATCTGAGTAAAGGATGGTCACATAGGGTCATAGGGTCATTCATATCATATCCCATGGATATGATATGATAGAATGGGATGATTTTTTTTTTTTTTTTCCCTTTTTTTTATCATGGTGAATCCGTAATTGTTAGAATAATTTTGGTAAATTCCAGGGTAACTGCCAGGATGATTATATGAGCAAGAGTATATCCAACAACTCACATGCTAGATATACTAAGAACTTATGACTTAGCTAAAGTTAACTCCCCAGATGTCCTAACCCCACTGGAATGGAATCTATTCGAAAAAACCCCATTACAATGAACCAAACATATCTCTTAAAATTGAATCCAAATAAATAAAAAAATAAATAGTGTTCCTAATCATTTGAGTTACTAACTCGCCCCCACAATAAGATGATTTTAACTATTGACATCCTTTTGATGCAAATGCAACCCCTAACAGGGAAACCCAAGATGGTTTCCGGTTGAGTAAAGAGAGAGAAAGAGTTCATTTGGTCGAGATAGAAGTCAATGTGAAGCTTGGAAACAACGTTGTAGAACAAAAACAAAGATATCTTTGAAAGATAAAATTTCTGAAAGATCTTCAACTTTTGCAGCTGGAGGGGAATAATAAAAAAATCAATACCCTAACATTTCAAGAGTGTGTAGAATTGGATCTGAATAAAGGACAAGAGTGTAGAATTGGATCTGAGTAAAGGATTGTTATATAGGGTCATTGGGTCAATGGAATGGGATGTTTTTTTTTTACTATGGTGAATAAGTAATTGTTGAAATAATTTAGGTAATTTTAGGATGATTGTTAGGATAATTGCAAGAGTAAGAGTATATCCAACAGTTTACAAATTAGATATATCAAAAACTTATGACTTAGTTAGAGCTAACTCCCCAAATACCCATTACAATAGGCCAAATATATTTCTTAAAATTGAAACCATGTAAATAAAAAAATAAATGATGGAGATAAATGATACTCCCCATCATTTGAGTTACTAACTCGCCACAAAATGAGATGATTTTAACTATTGACATCTTTTTGGTGCAAATGCAACCCCTAACAGGGAAACCCAAGATGGTTTCCGGTTGAGTAAAGAGAGGAAGAAAGGGGTCATTTGGTCGAGGTGGAAGTCCATGTGAAACTTGGAAACAACGTTATAGGTCAAAAACAAAGATATCTTGAAAGATAAAATTTCTGAAAGATCCTCAACTTTAATTATCTATTCTCAAATGCCCTACGGGATTGTTAAAAAAAATATGCAAACTTGGACTTGAGCACTTTAAACAGAGATGTAAGAAGAAAATTATAGATGGTTTTAGGTTTCATGTAATGCCATTCAACATTTTTTATCTGGTGCATTTCCAAAGTTATATATATTATGATCGACTAAAGTAGGTCCATTTCCAAAGTTATATATATTATGATCGACTAAAGTAATTGGTGGAATGGTTTAAGAGTATGTGGAAGTGTCCAAATAATATTTTATTTTTTATTTTTTTATTATTAGAGTTTTTGGTTTGTGCTAATTTTTTTTAAATGATTAAATATATAAAAATATATAAAAGTTATTTAAAGAAGGAATTTAATTTATAAATTTTATTGAATAATTTTAGGTAAAAGTATTGAAGTGAAACTAATTTTTTAAATTTTATTGAATAATTTTTACATAAATAAAAATTATTTTATTTATAATTTTACTAAATGATAAAAAAGAAATCATCAATATCAAAATATTGGCTTATAATAAAATGAAAAATAACAATATTGAAATGAAAAATGCCTATGTTCATAATTTTGGTGCTCTTGCAAGAACTAAGGATTAGAAAATATATAACTCACTTCTGGACAGAATACACTTATGTTTTGCAAAATGCCTTCATCATAGTATTTATTTAGGAAGATTATCTCATATGGTCCCAAAATTTGTTAGCGGGGTACAACCCAAAGATAGCTTATCAATCTTCCTCTTAGATATGTACACAAACCCTCTTGCTCCCCTTAGTGGGGTCAAAAGCTATGGATGCTCAAATGCCCAACCAAGGATAAGCTTTTCATGTGGCTTCTTCTCCAAAATAAAGCCCCCACTTGGGACCACCTCTAGTGTAGAAACTTCATTGGCCCTTGTATACATAACCTATGTAAAGGTAATGAGGAATTCAATCGACAGTCCATCATAGATTGCTCTTTTTCAAGATGTGTTTGGGTAGAAATAAAAGTCAGTTGGGATCTCCCTCATTTGAGAGGGTCTCTTTATAGAGGAGGCCCTGAAATCTAGGATCACAAATCCCAACTCAAATGATCTTAGAGCCCTTCCTCTAGTTGTGGCCCCAAGGATTCGGCTAGCTCAAAACTGTGCGCTATTTAAAGATACTCAGCCTTCCCACACTCATTGTCCCATGCAAATTTTCACTATTCTTGCAACCTTCCCTCAGGAAAATTTGTCTATCCCCCAAACCCCTCGCTTGGCTCAATAGACCCTAAAGGGTTCCCCTTGGGCTTTCTTTGATGGAGCAGCTCAATGCTACCCTTCAATTTGGGGGGTGGGGGGTTGGAGGGATTGTTTAATTCTTAGAAAATGTTGATATTTCATTTTCAATAGGTCTAGGTCTCGCTAACAACAATTTCAGTGAATTGATGGCTCTAAATCTCACCCTCCATCTTGCCATATAGAAAGGAATCTCAAAGCTTCATATCTATGGAAACTTTGTTCTCATTATCAATTAGATGATATGATTGTTCTCTCTGCAAAATTACTCTCTTCTACTAGTTTTCAGGGAATCAAAATATTTGCATGTTATTTCTCTCATCTTTCTTTCACTCATGTCTACAGGGAGCCGAATGCATATGCAAATAGACTTTACAAAATTGGCACGAAAATGGACCAAGGATCATGTAAAACCTCAAAAAATATTGAAGATGAACACCCATGCTCCAAGTTTGATTAATTTCTCCTTTTAAGGTTTACAAATATGTGCCTCTCAAAGATAGGCTTTTGACTCAGTGGTAGGAATTATAAAAGGCACTCAGTGGCAAAATACTTGTTTTGAATTTGACCCTCATAGAGGTTGTTTTTGTGATTTAGTTTATTGTAACATTATGAGATGCTCAATGACAGTGCATGTAACATCCTGGTTTTTTCTATAATGGTTTAAAGTAATATTTGAAATTTTGGTGGCTCTTGGTTGGGGTGGAAGTATCTTTTTTTGAAATATCTTGGACCCCTATTTTTCTAAAAGGGAATATGGAACTCCAGTCACAAGAATGCCATAGGCATCTAAAATTGTAATTTTGTTACCTTAATAAAATTACTTACTTTTTTTTCTTGGACAAAGAAATTCATAATTTAATATATTTTGCTTCAAAGTTACCAAAAATTGCTTGAGCTTGATGAGATTTTACATTATTGTTATTGTATGACAAAAAATATTATTATATTAATCAAGCTTGTCTAAATTTGAAGCTCTTCCCTTCAATATGCATTACAATGAAAACACCTTTTAATGGAGATTTTTGTAAAACTTTAATTAAAAATTTATTCATTATTTGTTTATAGTAGAGACAAGTAGTTGAAGTTTTAACAAAGATTTGTAATCAATGTTTTTAAGCCCTAGAAGGCTTGGATGGAGACCAATCTAATGATGGATTTTTTTTGTGATGTTTGATCGTAAGGTGGAACCATTGTTTGATGGGTTGAGGTGGATGGCTTCTGGAAGTCCTGAATGAGTTTTGATTGATGTGTTCTATGAGATCCCACATCCATGCTTGGAATATGGCACGGGGGTGAATGGCTGAAGAGAGATTTAGCTCATCCATTCTACAGTCGGGTGGAATGGGGTAGTCCCATCTCCGATTGGTTCATTGCATTCATTAATGAGAAATCTATTCCCTTGATTTTCATGTGTAAAGGTACTAATTTATTTATGGATTTGATAGTTGATATGTTTATTGTATTTATGTTCCTATTATGTGGGTTATATGCACATTTTATGAGAACAACTATGAATGGCTCTCATCACGTTTTTACTTGTATGTGAATGGATAATGTGTCCATGACTTAATGGAGGAGAATGCAGCAAATGACATGAGGGAACAATGGTTCATAACGATTCTCAGATAAGTATGAGATCCCTACACTTAATTCTATTATTTACACCCGTAGATTACGTATCGATGATATGTTTGACAAAACCTCTGTCATGGATAATGGGATTATGGTTATGATCTTGTTCAATTTATTGTTTTTTCGATTCCATTTCCTTAAAGTCACCAAGGAGGTTGAATCTGATCCATAGTGGCCTCTCGCTGCATGTTTACCCTGGCTGCAGGTTGCTTGGGTAGATATGGGAGGAGGGTGTTACAGAGTGGTATCAGAGGCAAGTTCAAACACTCGGACTAGATGGGCTCTATCATGGGTGAAATGAAGAACAAAGGTTTAAATTTTAGAACTTTCTTTCATATATGTTACAAATTTTCTTCTATGGAATATTAGAAGTTGAGAAATTGTCCATATTGAAGGTAAATCCCACTGATAATATGGTTAAAATTCCAGGTATTAGTTCACAATACTTTAGAAATTATGATCTAAGGAAGATGGCCTTCTTGAATGCACCTTTAAACAGGGCATGTTGGAATTTCTCCACTAACTCATCTTCTGTATGATTTCAGAAGCTGAAAAATTGTCCACGTTGAGGGGACATGCCACTGATTATGTGGTAGAAATTTAAGATATTGGGTCACAATATTTTAGGAGATGTGAGTAGAGGGTGTCAAGCCTTATGAATGATCCTAAAATCAGGCCTCAAACAGGTCACGCTGAGAGTTTTGTTATAAATTTTCTTATGGGCACTCTCAAGAGCTAAAAAATTTTCCACACTGAGGGGAAATCACACTGATATTGTGATAAAAATTTTAGACATTTCTTCATTATAGTTTTGGAGATATGACCAGTGGAAGTCGAGCTTTCTCGATTCTCCTAGAATTGTAGACCAAATAGGATTGTGTTGGTATTTTTGTTATAACTTTTCATTTATGAAATCTCAGAAGTTGAAACTTGAACCATAGTGAGGGAAAATACCATTGATCATATGGTTCAATTTCCATAACTTGTACTACTGCAGTTTAGGATATATGCATTGAATCATTCGCTATATTAGCTGCATGCAAAGTGTTTAATGAAATGCTCAAATGGTTCAATGATTAATTGCATACAAATTGTTTGATAAAATGCCCCAATTAGTATTATGTTGTTTGTGGTTGGGGATAGTATTAATGTGTAATAGTATTGATGTAGTTGATATATGCTTACTTGTATGAAAATAGTTTGCTATATTAGTTTGCATGTAAAGTGTTTGAAGAAATGCTTACGTACAAATGTAATAATATAGTAGTTGTTTGAAGAAAATGTAAAAGTATGGTAATTGTTTGAAGAAAATGTTATTTTGTTTTTGGATGGGATGGTATTGTAGTATGATAATATGGATGTAGCTGATCTATTCCTATTTGCATGCAAAGAATTCGAAGAGTCGCATATAAGGAATTTGAAATGTTGCATGCAAAGAATTTGAAAAATTGCATGTAAGGAAATGGAAAAGTGGCATGTGTTTTAGTTATTATGTTACAAGTGGAATAAGTGCATTGTTTTGACTTAATCTCATACAAAATGTATGAGAAATGAAAATCAATCTATTTTCAAGTTTGATTAAATTTAGCAGAGCTTTGGAGGTCCCATTTCCATAATTGGAAATTGGAGATCGAGCCATTATAAGAGCTTCCTCCTTTTACCTTAGTGTGGACCATGGATGATAAGGGGGTATGTTTTTAGGTTGTTTGAATGCTTGATTAAGTGCATGCTATGTATTTGTGCTTATAAAATTGTATGAAGGAATGCTCTTGTTTTAATACGGTTGTACTAACACAATATGTGTTGATACAACTGATATGCACTTGCGTGCAAGTGGGTGCTAATTTTAGTATTATGACTATGATTATGAGTTGATTGCCGACTATGACATGGTTGCTAGTATTGGTGAAGGCTGATTTCAAATTAATAGACATGATGTCTTGATTTTTGAAACATGTGACTGACGTGTGTGAGCAGTTGTAGGGCAACGTGTTTGGTATTATCTTAACAAGGTAATAGTTGATTTATTTATATAACTAACATCTTGGTGAATGTGATAGCACATAATAAGACTCAATTGCAGCAAGGTAAAAAGGTAAAATAAAGGAATTGGGTGAGAATTCCTTTGGCTATGTTTGGAAACCGCAATTCCAAATGAGTGAGTGCTTTGCCAAAAGTTTTCTTAATCTTAATTTTCACTGACATTATGTGGATATGTGTTATATTCATAAATATGTATTTGATAGGTTGTTATCTAAAGGTTGGTATTTGAGATAAGAGGATGAGTTCTAATATTGTAAAGGCATGAATAAAAGCTTGAATTAATGCTGCGCAATGTAGGGAATCGAATGACAAAAGACATTGTCATAGATTTTGAAGAAGGTTAGAGCTGAGATTTCACTCATGAATTCTTGGAAGTACTGGGAAATCATGGGGGTTGAGTCATGGTGTTTTTTGGAAGTCTTGTGCTTTCAGTGTTTTATGATTTATTTAAGATTTTGATTATGTATGGTTTGTAGAGTTCCATCACTGTTTTGGTTTGACACCCTTTTTCCACCATTTTCCTCTTTTTCATCATCACTATCAACTCAATAAAGGCAGTAAATCATAGATTTTGTAAGGTAACAACTCTTACATGTCTTATTTATCATATGTGTTAATGTTTCTTATCGTTATATTAAAGAGTGCATTAGCTACAAAATTAACATGATTTTGCAGCCATTTTGTAAATCTGCAACTACCTCCATGGTTCGCGGGGTTCTAGTGCGCTAATGAATCAAATAAGCATGTGGGCAGCGGAGGATCGATCCCCTGATGGATCTCCTCCTATTCGCTCGAGCCAGTTCACCAAAGGGATTACACAGTAGAGCGGTCAAAGATACAGGTCAACACGTAGCAGTAGTAGTCCAGACACAACACGTTTTCTCGATTTTCTTTCCAAATAACAAATTGACGAAATAATGATTTTCTTGCTTAAGTTTCATATTTGAATTAGGATTGAACATCAAACTCGTAGGCATAGAAGTCTTAACAAATTGAGCACACATTTTTATATAAATATGCATCCTTTGTAAACGATAACAGGGGGAGGAAGTATTTAGTTAATTGTAGAAGAAATTGTGAACCAGACCTTTACGCTTGCATTAATTTGAAGTTACTTTTCTGATTTGATGCATATGTGATTGTGAATCATACCTACTAGATGCAGAGATCCCCTGCAAACAGTCAAGGTTTTAGTTTATTTTCGTTTTGTTGCTTTATAATTGCTTTCATTCCAATGCTTTCTGTTATCACTGCATTCTAGTTTAATTACTTCACTGTTTTCATTATTTCTTATAAACTCAGTTATCTTGTTTACCATTTCGCATTTTGTTATGCTTACAGTGATTTAATAGATTAATCCTTCAACGTTTTTTCGCTTCATTATAGTTAGCCTCTTCATGCTTTCTAGAATTAGAATTTATATCACTTTGCAGTTTGTCATTAGAGATTTCTTTCATGCTTTTTGAACTCAGAATTATATATATTTCATAGACAAGCTTTTGGATTTCAATACTCTGTTTTCATAGCAGCAAAGTGTTTATATAGATTCATAATTTTAGGATGAATAAAATATGACATTTTAGAATGATAATCAATTAGATACGATTTGATAGATTGATCTAACAATAACTTAACTCTCATTCATTATAACAGTAGCTTAACTTTCAAGTATTAATTTGTAGAAATCTAACTCTAATGAAAATCTAGATAAACAACGAAAATCTCAAAACAAACATAACCATCATCTTACTAAACAAAAGAGTAGCCTTCTAGGATATATAGTGCACTTACACTTCATAAGTTTACCAACTCCAATCGATAATTTATGCTTGCAATTTAAGAACATTAAATTGACCAAACATTTTGGTGTCATTGTTGGGGAAATGTAAATAGAAGCCTTGAAAATAAAATCAAATAAAAACATGACATGCATAGGGAAAGAGGCTCTAGAGGTAGGTTTGTAGGTCGAGGAAGAAGTTTAATTCCTACATCATCACTCACTCCACCACAACCTCGTAGTGCAACGCCACCCACGCAAACTCGAATTCCATCCATAATAGGCCAATATAGACTTCCTGAAGTCTTAAAATCCGAAATCCAATCTAAAGGCTCACCAACTTCATCAACGGAGGCTGTGATAGAAAAAGATCCTACATCTCCAACAACTGGAATAATCTTTCTATCTTCCACTAGAGAACAACTTCTAGCCCAAGAGTTAGAAATTCCTTCTGAAGAAGAAGAAGAAGAAGAAGAAACTTACTTCAAACCGTTGATAGAGGAACCAGAAGAACTAGAAGAAAAACTAGATAATCTTGTTGCAGAACCATATATATCTTCTAAGGAATCCATCATGGTTGAAGAAGGAGAAGGAGAAGTACACAATGTCAATGGTGAACAACATAGGATTGGAGGAGGAAGAGGAGGAAACAGAGGAGGTGGAAGAGGGGGTAGTAGAGGTAGAGGAAGAGGAGATCTAGAGCCTTTTGGATTCCCTATCCTTGATGTGGATACCACATTAACAATGAAGAACATTTCACCCTCTATTCTTCCCAATTTTCATGGAATAAGAAGTGAAGACCCTGAGACATTTCTCTTTGAATTCGAAGTATTATGCAGATCATATGACTATCTGCATGATGCTCAAAAACTAAAATTGTTCCCTGCCACCTTAAAAAATGCAACATTAAAATTGTTTGTGAGTCTAGAAACAAATTCTATAAGGACATGGGCACAAATGAAAGATGCATTCTTAGAGAAATATAAGGATTACTGTATGCCTCATAGCATCAAAGATGTAGTCTTCAAAATGGTACAAAAAGAAGATGAGAATCTTGAAGACTTTGTTGAGAGATTTGTTTATAATATCAAAATGGAAAAAATGAACAATTTGGATGAGAAAACTTTGAAAGCTCTCTTACTCAAATCCATTAAAGATGAGTGGATAGATCTTCTCAATTTAATGGGAAAAGGAGACATTTCTCAGTTACCCTTTGCAGAGATTTGTGATCTATGTGTACATATTTCAAGAGGCAAAGCAAGAACATGAAAAAGTTCAAGGGATCCTCTTTTATCAAGAGTAAATAAATCTATAGTCGAGAGAGTAAGTAAGGAAGAAATAGTTAGCTTGCTTGATAACATTAAAACAGATATTTTAGGGAGTCTCAGTGAGCAAATTGACACCCTTAAAATACAAAACAAGCAGAAAGCCAAAAATGATGCATTATCCATCTTTTGTCCCAGATGTAGAAAGAAACATGCTCTAAGAGAATGTCCTTTAAATTCAAAAAGCATAGAAACATGTGTTATATGTACAGAAAATCACGATACAAAATAATGTCCCTCTATACCAGGTCTTAAGGCTGTGTTTAATGAAGAAGGAATGCAAAATCAGGCAGACCCCCTTTACTTTATTGCCAAAAGACCATGGAAAAATCCTCAAACAAATCAAACTCAAAGTTTTAATCCTCAACAATTTGCACAATCTTCATAAAATAATTGGAATCCACCTATGCCATGGTAGCCTTGGCTCAACCACCACAATCTTGGAATCAAGGATGGCAAAATCCTTATGGAAGATATTCTCAATATCAACAATATCTACCACCTTATCCAAATTTTTCACCACAATACTTCCCTCAAACTAACCAGTTACCTCAAGCTCAAGCTCAAAATGCAAATCCACAACTTTCTTTGCCATTTGCACCAAGACCAAATCAATTACTCATTCAACCACTTCCAAATCCAAACAATAAAACTTCACAACCTGTTTACAACTTAGAAGGATAGAATCCTCAAACGTATATGATAACTTCATTAGATCTGAATAATGTTCAATTAAGGTCTGGTAGAGTATTAGAAAGGAAGAAACCATCTGTTATTATTCAGGAAACAAAAAAGACTTCTCAAAAAAGATAATAATAACTCTGAAGAAGAATTTTCCCTTCCTCAGAAAGAAAATATTGAAGTAGAAAAGAGTCCCACACATTCTAATAATACTCCTATTATACAACAACCTTCAATATCTATCTCAAGACCACCTTTCCCTGAAAGGTAGAAAATCAATAAAGGAATAGAAAAGCAAATCATATTGCCTGAGTATGATGTGCTAGATGAATTGAAAAATGTCTGTATAAAAATTCCTTTATTACAAGCAATAAAATAAATATCAATTTTTGCAAAAACAATTAAGGCATTGAGTAATAAAGGATCAGGAAGAAAAATAAAAGATATAAAAAATAATTCAATTAGTTGGGAAAATTGCAGTTATTATGATGGCGAAAACAACAATTCAGAAATATTTAGGTCTAGGAAGCCCCATTGTAAAAACACACCTCAATGAAACTGAAATACCAAACACTCCGATTGATCTAAGAGCAACCATAAACATAATGAGCAAACAAACTATGGATAAATTGAAGCTTCCTAATCTTCAATACACACCAACATTGTTACAATTAGCAGACAAGTCTGTAATTAAACCGGATGGTGTGTTAGAAGATATATATGTATCCTTAGATTATTGGGAATATCCTGTTGATTTCATGGTTCTAGCCCCCAAGAATAATTTAGGAGGACATCCATTAATTTTAGGAAGGCCATGGTTAGCTACAGCCGATGCTTTTACTAGTTGTAGATTAGGAGACATGTTTATCTCAGATGGAAGCTCAACAAAGAAATTTACGTTGTACCCACCTGGAAAAAAAATGATAGAAGTAGAAAATGAAGAATGGATGGATGAAGATAATGATATACAACCAGTTTTCACTATTGCACACATAAATGAGGAGGATCAATTTTTAAATTCAATAGAAAATCATGAACCCTCTTTATATTGTGATGATAGTCAAAATTTTCAAGAACAATAATATTGAATATCTATCATCTAGACAAATGTCTTTCCATTCTATGGAAAAATTTGGAAACTCTTCAATAAATTTTTTTCCCAAAAAACCCTTAAACATCAATGAAAACTTGGAAGAATTAAAGAAAAATAAATTGGTAGAAATATTACAAAAACACTCTTATGCATATGCATGGGAATGTACTAATATGAAAGGAATTGATTCTGAAACCTACATGCATCATATTTATATTGAAGAAAATTCTAGACCAGTTCGACAACCACAAAGAAGAATGAATTCAAACTTTAAAGAAATTGTTAAAGAAGAATTGCAGAAATTTGTAGTGCCCCGCTCTAATTGACAAACTCTGATATTAAATTAACCTTGATATAGCCTTAGGGATTATACTTTATTCTTTGAGGACCTCAGGTTGAGGATCTGGACTCATGACACTATTATCAACGATTGAGATATTCATGGTTATGATGTTTTGCTTTCCATTGATATTATGATAGCATGAATGGTTATATATCTTATCTAACAGTACTTTGATGATTGCATCATTTAAATAGTTAAGTTTAGTATCTGAATTTATGATGAGGGTAGTAAAGAATATGTAAGCGCTCTACTAAAAGTATAATGATGATAAATTTGATAGATAGGTATATTTCTATGATGTTACGATGTTGACGGCTTAATGAATATGCATTTTTCCATTTATGATAAATGATGATAGCCATGAGGGATGTGTACCCTCTGTTACCTACTTCCGTTAGTTCAAGCTTATAATGGACAATGATGTGAATGACCAGGAATGGTTAATGATGCTATTATGATAATGACTAACAGTGAGAAACCTTGTTGCTAATGATTTTTGAGTATGGCAGGAAACAATCAGAGGCGCTCGCATATGACATGACGATGACAACTGGTTTGATGAAAATTCATATTGTTTTATCTTTTAAAGTCTAAATTGATCTTGAAATTTGCCATATATGTTTAACTATACGCTGATGATATGTTAATGGTTGCAGGCACAGATTTGTTGCTTGACCAAATGACTCACATATGGGTGATGGGGTTGTACAGGTGGATGGAACTACGTGGGAGGGGTGGGACAGAGTCCCTTATCTCACCCACTAGCACTCTCGCCGTGACTTGGGCTGGAAGGGTTGAAACACCTTCGCCTTGAAGATTACAATGCCATGAGGGCAGGTCCCAAAGTTGGGTCACTCATGAGGAACCTACTGGGGGGCGTGCATCAAGGCGGATTCCTTGATCCCCGACACCATTAGTCTCAATATAGCAGGCAACATAAGAGACGATAGTGGTCTATGACGTTGCACGATAGTTTCCCCTCATAGTCACTGGATGCTTGAAGGGCAAGTGGTGTGGCAACCTTGGAATTTCAGGGGAAATTCTTGAAGGACACAACCAACTTGGCACCCTTGGCATCACAATTAAACTGTTAAGGGGCACCCTTGGAACTTCTAGGGAAGTTCTTGAAGGGCACAACCAAATGTGGCACCCTTGGAATTTCAGGGGAAATTCTTGAAGGGCACGACCAAATTGGCACCCTTGGCATCATAATTAAAATGTTAAGGTGTGGCACCCTTGGAACTTCTAGGGAAGTTCTTGAAGGACACAACCAAACTTGGCACCCTTGGAATCACTAAAAAAAAAAATAATAAATAAATATAAGTAAGGAATGAAAACTAGGTAAAGTTACATCAAGGGAAAATGATGATTGGAAACCAAGGAAATTAAATAAAAAATAAAAGTTTGAATAAGGAGGATCATAGGAAGAAATAAATAGAGTACCTTAAAAATTCTACCCTCCCCATGTTGGAAAATGCTAGGTAGATTAGGTGGTTTAATTAGAAAAAAGGGGAAGGCAAACATATTGTAAGGATAAAGATTAATCCTAAACCAATTAGACTTAATTGAGAAAAGAGGAAGGTGAATTAAAATAAGAAAATAAATTAAATTTAGAGAAATGTAGAGAAGCTCCATGTGGCATCAACCAGCATAAGAATATCCCTCTAAGAGATAACTTGAGTTAATGTAGGAAGTAGATTGGGGATAAAATCTTGACTCATTAATTCACTCCAAGTAATAAACACAATTTAAGGAATAAAAGGGGGGAATAAAGAGACAACTAGGAGAAGAAATAGGAATCTTGTGAGGTGAGGAAAATATTAGTTTTAAATAAAAAGTTAAGTAAATAATTATGGGTAACCCTTGCTG
This sequence comes from Pinus taeda, assembly GCA_000404065.3. Classification (NCBI taxonomy): domain Eukaryota; kingdom Viridiplantae; phylum Streptophyta; class Pinopsida; order Pinales; family Pinaceae; genus Pinus; species Pinus taeda. Next base: position 11,079 of record APFE031553124.1, on the reverse strand, counting down.
AGAGAATGAAACATGGGTAGGTGAATAATAAAGTATTAAATTAAAAGAAAAATATTATAATTATGCATGACATGCCAAGTGTCACCTATGAGGACTCCTATAAAAGAAGGGGCAAGCCATGAGAGAAAGGATTTTTTGGGAACCCTATTGTGTGATGGATGATATGATGTGAAAGTAGTGACTACGAAGCTATAGTGAGTTTGGTGAGGTAGAGGGTTTTTAGAGAGGGGAATCTTGAGCTAAGGTTGCTCCCCTCTGCCAGTTAGATTCTTCCTCCATTGTACAACCCCATTGCAGCTCGGGGGTCCGCGGTGAAGAAGAGTACCCAAGGAGTAGGCTGGGAGGTAAACCGGTGGGTCTTGATTCGGATCAAGCGCGTCATCATACACTCGCAGAAGTGACCGACAACGAGGAATTACCAGCGACAAAAGAGGAAGTGGAGTCTCGCCTCTCCGGTGTATGGTACATGTGTATTTTGTTATTACTTTACCTTAGATTAAAAGTATATAAATGTGGCGTTATGTTCCTGGAATGAGCATCAGCGATGTGTGTGTTGATTGAATTGAAATCTCAATGCGTTTGTTTTCCGATTATAATTGCTATGAAGAAAAAAATGTGCTTGATATATATATATAGTTGTATTTGGGTCATTTCACTATTTTAGCTGGGTCGTTACAAAGAACCCTACATATCATTCAAAGACAAAGCACCTTGATGTTCAATATCACTTTGTGAGGGATACGATTGCTACACGAACACTGCTATTTACCCATACTTCCCCATACATATAAATTCCATTATAATTGGCATCACTAACTTTTCAGATGAGTCGAAGAAGAAGAAGGGGAAGTATGGGTAAATAGCAGTGTTCGTGTAGCAATCGATGCATTGCTAGTAGTTATAAATCGCCAATAAAAGGAAAGCGGGGATGTGGGAATGTGCCCTATCTTTCACGAAACATGTTCAACGGAAGAATTTGTAAAACAATTACAGTGCACACATAGTTTTCATGCAAAGTGCATTATGTTATGGTTTGATCGTAACCATTCATGTCTAAGACAAGCTTGTAGTTCTCAACTTAATCGATTGAATATTAGCGAACCAAGTTGAATATTAGTTTGTAATTCTTAGTTTTCTTATATTATTATAGAATGAAAAATATGTGGATTAATTTAATGTTACAATTTTAGATTGTTATATTTACACGGTGAGGGGTTCCCTCTCGGAGCAGTGAGGGATTCTCTCCAGGAAGAAGTCCTTTAGTTGTGGTTCTTTCTGTGAAGAATTTCCTTAGTTGTTACTATCAATTGAATCTTGAAATCAAGCGTTCAACTTCTTCATTCTTTGACAACAATTTTCAATATTTACCATGCGGATTTGGTCCATCTACTAGCATACTTTCCTCTTCTGCACATCTAGAGTTCACATATCTCTTATTTTTGTTCTGTATTTTTATAAATTGATTTCATTTATCAAAGTACAATGTCTTATTTATATAGCTTTGATATGTCTACAACATCTTTCATTAATCACAAATTTTGAGATTAGTATGCAACCTCAACAAAAGTTCCATTAGTATATTCGCTGATTGGAAATAATAAGTATTGCTTAGAGTTGGACATGGATAAGATATGACATTGGAGGTCTATCTTACGAAATTCTATTCCCACAAGATTTGTGATCACGTTAGGCTCGTTTCAAAATTTTAAATGACTTTCTTCATAAGCCTTCAAATAGATTTAGTAATTGCAGAAATTTCAAGGGTTATTTAGGAACCTCATAGAAATAATGTCGGAGATATATTTTGGAGAAAAATAAAGATATTTTTAGAAATTTGAGTAACCATAGATAAAAGTATTTTATCTCAATGTAGATAATTTTAACCAAAGAAAATCTGGTTTTTTAGAAGTGCCTTTTTTATATACTCCTATATTTTTTAATTTTTTAAAATGTTTTTTTCCCACTTTTATTTGAAATTAACAATACTGACCAGAGCAAACAAAAAAAGCAAGAACCTCCATAGTGTAGGTTCCAGTTTTTCTAACCTCATTAGAATAAACAAATTCAAGTATTTTAATGAGCCAGATTGGTGGACTTCTATAATATGGTCCAAGTTTCTTTACTCATTGGGATGGTGTTGCATCAAAATTCCAGAGTCCAATCCTCCTAATGATATCATTCAAATTATATTATTGATCTTATGCAATGACTGGAACTTTATGAGCTTCATGAAGGATAGATTGTGCTTCAAAAGGACATTTTATATATTGATCAAAGACAAGGGGCCAAAACAATCATAATATCTTTGTCCAATTTTCATACATGATATAGATCTAAAGTCTTGGAAGTGGTGTTTCCTATGTTTCCCAAGGATGTATACATCACATTAATTTAGTTTCCTATGTATGAAAACATAAAACATAATTATTTTTCACTAAATGAAGGTTGTCCAAATTTTGATATTTCCAATATAGTATAATTGTAATGAGAGATGTATGTAGAATTTTGTGTGTGAGAATATGTCTCTTTTAGCTTTCACATTCATCCATCCTGTACTCTAGTTATAACAATCATGCAAAAATAATTTAAGGAATTCATGTGACTTGAGACTATATCTATAAAATATATTGTCATTTTCATTGTCACTAAAGTATTCAAAGAAGTATCTCCATAATGTTATGTGACATGTTTCACATTTGTCAAGCAACTAAGCAAATGAAGTATGAAACAAATCTTCATTTACTCCAATAATGCTATATGGGACATTGCAATAAGCATGTTTAGGTGTTCTATCATTCGTGGGATTCGGTATTTTACCTTTGTCTTCATTTTTATCTTATTTGTCTTTGATATTCTCCCAATAGATTTTGCATGTCAATACATCATGTCCATTTCTGCCACAATGATCACAGTGAACATCAAGTCTCTTGCCTTGGTTGCATCTACCCGCTACATATGAAGTTATTTCTTCCATGTCTTTTTCAACCACTTTATCCTCACATTATACAAGGCATTGTGGTCTTTCTAATGTGTTGAGCTATTTTCTCCCTCTTTCCAAAGGCTTTCTCACATTATACAACATTTTCCACCAATAGTCAAATGCAATAGACTACAATTGGTTAACTTTCGTATATTGAAAGTAGTGAGAGTATGTATGGTAGAGGGCCTTGATGAAGTTTTTGAGAGTGAAATATGACTTCACTCTAGTGGAATACATGGCATTGATGAAGGATTTGATCTAAAAATCCAATACGACGGGGTCATCACGTGTCATCTCTAGGTTTCATCTCTAGGTTGAAGAGTTTCATAGAAGTTGCATAAGCTTCAATTCTATGTGGGAGTCATGAAAGTCTCTTCACTTCTTTATAGAAACATGAGAGTCTATAATGGAAACAATATGTGTTGGATAAAGTTGTCATTATTGTTAATAATGAAACATTGTTTAATAACCTCTAGTTGAAGCAAGATCTAATATGTCCTATATAAAGAAGTATATTATGGTGATAAATCCCTAGGTGCATATAAAAAATAAGGTGTCAAACCCTAGAATTTAGTGGCATAATCATAAGTTTTCCATTTTGGTAGAAATGGAAAAGGGATCTATGCTATGATTTGATATACCTCAATACTTCCATTGAAGACATTTTCTCTCCATTAGGGTTGATTGGAAAGGATTCCAAGAACTAGGAATTCTATCATACAATTACATCATACACATATAATTGAATTGAGGGCTCTGCATGCAGGAAATAGAACAAAACTTGAAGAAGCTAAAGTAAATTAGAAATTTGGATGTAAAGTTACGGAGAATCAGTGTGACGTTTGTGTTGTTTTTGTAACCTATGTTGTCTATGGTGTCTGTAGTTTTAATTCTGAGACATATTTGTGAATTCCATTTTGAAAGCATATATAATAAAATAATGTAGTTTAATAATCATGGAAATGAATGTTTAAAATTGGTTCCTCTTGGCCCTTGCAAGGAAGGAGTCATTATACATACAATCAAGAGAATTGTTATATATTTCCTTTATCCTTATCATAACGATACAAGCTTTGAGAAATGCATGAAGAAATGCTTGAAGGATGATTTATGTGTTTCCATAACAAGCATGAATGATGAGTCTAAACTATGTAAACTAAAGACAACAAAATTCATTAGTGGGTATACTTATTATTTTTTTACAACCATGTCATTATTTAAGAAATGTCTTGTGCCAAAGGGAATTCCTTCTCATATTATTCCACATAAAATAAATAATTCAAAGTCAGCTTTAATACACCGGTTGGCTCAAGACTACAACATATGTCCTTTCACATATGCAAGAAAGTGTAAATACATAGACAAACTCATCCATTTTACCACCAATTTGGTCAAGAAATATAAGAACTTAGATACAAAATAAGAGGAGCTAAAAAGGTCTAAGAAAGGATGAATGTTAGAAGATTTTGAGTTTGGGTCTTGATCTATACATTATGTAAACCTTGGTGCTCTAGTTTATAAGGAGTTGAAACCTGATCTAAACTTGTAAGAAAGGCTTAGCTTTAGATGTGTTATAATTATACTTGTGTCACAAGTAGAGCTCAGACTTGTGGGACCTGGGTGGCACCTTTTTTGGATCTTCTTGTAGCTCAGACCTGAAGTTCAGACCTGAAGTTCAGACCTGTAGAAGAATAAAATCATGAGGCCTCCTCAAACCTGCAGCTCAAACCTGTACAGTGAAATATATCAGACCTGAACCTTGGCATATTTTGCATACTGTGGAGGACATCCACTCAGCATATGGAAATATCTTAGAAGGCATGTGGGACCATTTAAAAATATTGTACTAGGTTGGAGACTTATGGACAGAGTATAATTTTGGAGCAGATTGCAGACCATAGTATATGTTTACAGAGCTGAGGTAGAAGACCAACAACCTTGACAATGTAATTTTGAGACTGTTGAATACATATTAAATCATACCTAATATCTGTATCAATACAGAACAATTTTGCTACAATATATTGAATTGTTGGAGAATTTGTGAATTATGCAGTGATCCTAATATTATCTTGTAAACATAACTAGTTAGAAGCACAATCTTGGGAATATTTTACAGTGTTACTCTTTGAATTTTTTTTTTATAGACCTTCATTGTAAATATGAAGAAGCATTGAGAATACTTTCTAAAGGCATTTTGATGCCTTGTTTGGAAAAAATATCTTGGAGAATTTTGGACTTGAATTTACCTTTGGAGTAGAATGTAGACATTTCTTATAGCAGGTAGAGACAAACTATGGAAAAATAACTACATCATACTTGAAATAATTAAATATCTTGAAGATTGTATTCGTGCATACTTGCAGAGGACCTTGAAGAGTGCAGGAACAACTTTGACCTATGGTGGCTAATTTGGACCATACCCAAGTTAGATATACATGTTTAGAGGAGCACTTGAAGTAATCCTATGAAGTTGAGTTGAATACACTTGGATTGGACATTACTTGAAGCATTGGGCATTGTTTTGGAACAACATTGTTGAAGCCCTGTTGGAGTAGACTTGGAAATTATTCCTTCTAAAAATATGAAGAGACCTGGAGACACATATTAGGGTTGTTGAACTAGAGTTTTGGATATTTTTGTTAAGGAATACTTTGGAGTCATTCTTAAAGATATTTTTTTTCGGACTTATTCAATAATACATTGGAGGTCATGAAGCCTTGATGACACCTTGAATAAATGAAGCAACTTTAGAGGGTTGGAGCCCTAGAGGATTGGAGTTCTCCTATAGGGTTGGAGCCTAAATCGTTTAGAGGAATTACCTCCAATAGAATACCAAGTTAGAGCTTGGAACCATATAGGTTGGAGCCTGATTGATTTGAATATTGTATTCTTCATCTAGGGTTGGATTTCTGAACAATCATTACACTTGATTCATTGTAAGAAGAGGATTGGAGTCCTTGTCATTTCTTGTTAATAAAATTATTATTTTTTTACATTTGATGTGATGGATTATTAAGTGATATTAATTTGCATAAAATAACAACTATAAAATAAATATTGATTCAACCCCCCTCACAATATTTAGAATAGTATTATGTCTTACCTCTTCACTTATCATTTCAAGAATCAAAGCATAAAATTTATTTTCTTTATTCTTCCATATTTATATCTCCTTTCCTAATGTAGGATTATTAGGTCCATTTTCCTTCTCTCTTTCATATATTCCATTGCAAAAATCATTAAAGGTAAGAGAATGTTTGATCTTTCAAGACCACTCTTAATATTCTTCATTTTTAGATAGAACCATGCCAACAAAGGAGTGAGATCATGCCTCTTCAAATGAAGCATTTCATCAATATAGAATTAAACTTATTTCACCCAATAAACTAATAATTTTTTCAACAGAAGTAGAGTGTGGCATTCTTCCTTTAGGGACAAACTAAAGCCAAAATTTCACTCTATAAAATTATTTATTTGTATGTCCACATTCATAAGGAAAAGGTTGGTTGCACTCATATAAAAGGTTACTAATGAGACACAAGTTGTGGTACTGATGAGATTCAATTCAAAATATATTGCATAGTTCCTAACTAGGTGAACCCAAGAATAAGAAATCGACAATATACTAAATTCCCATTAAGATATACTATCAAGAGGTTTTCATACTCCTATTTAGAGGCATTACTAAATAGTTCTCTAATGGAACTAGAAAATAAAATTGACACCCATGGGGCTTATAAGCTATGGAGTAACAATTTGACCAACTTGAGTGCCAACATCAAACCACATAGATTTTTTCTCTAACTGATATTGTTACAGTGGAAACCATAAAAATATTAAAGATGAATAAGAAACACTATTGCACTTTAATTTACTACAAACTTTGGCACATTGAAATATGAGTGGTGTGATATATGGTTACTAATATGGGTTCATACATCCTTTACTCCAAGCCTTACATTTAGGGAAACTAACATCAAACAAATCATTGCATTGAATCCATATATTTTAATCTATGATTTTGGGATCAAGATCTATTGATGGATGCCAACACTATCATGCAATATGGTCTCTCAATTGCAAAAAATGGTAAACTAAGAAAGGTGATAGCATGTGTGGGAAAGAGGTTGGGGATGTAGAGGTTAGAGAGATATGAGAATGAGTAGAGGACTAGGATTCAAATGATATTTACCACGTGAACCCTAGTTTGCACATGTTATGTGAGTGATGATATTTAATGTTGGAAGAGGAATAACATAGGAGTTAACAAGTTTTGATATCATGTTAGAGACAACTACATAATTGGACACCTTCCATTAAGTTTAGATTGTAGGTTTTGACACCGCAGAAAAAATAACTGCATATGAATTCTAAAACAGAGAAAATAAACAATGCGAGAGTATGAAACATAAAACACATATACATAGAGATTTTCCCCCGGATCCCAAAACCGGGACTACTAGCTTGATTTTCCATTATGTTCCTTTCAATGTTATAATACATATTTATACATGCCGAAGCACTCAATACCATGGACCGAAAACCATCGCATCCAAAACCATGTGCAAAAATCATGCACAAAACCATAGGTGAGTCCGCCCAACCTAACATAGGGTCCAAAACCAAAATTTTCTGAGACGCTACCCTAGACCCCATAAAGTGGGGTTACGGGTACACCTCAAACCCCCTGTGCCCCCCCACTACATAATCGACGCAACAAAGGGGGGCTCCACTCCCCCCTCCCCGATTAACTACGTGGGCTAGTCGTGGAAAGAATATAACACAACCCAACATTCTCCCACTTGTTTTTTACTTTCCACAGGGGGCCACAAGAGATCTTAGTAATTTTTCTAGCCCTGAAATGCCCATTGTCTCTCTACACCAAAAGAAATTCTCATAGATCACAAATTTTTCAATGCATATGCAGTATTCTTGAAAGTGTCCACCTTTACCAGCAACACATTTTTTTTTTCTATCATATCCATCACAAAGTGATATGGAACATCAATGTGCTTTGTCTTTGAATGATATGTGGGGTTATTTGCCAATAAAATTACACTTTGGTTGTCACAGTCTATCCTTATAGCTCCCTGCACTAACCCCATACTTGAACACAATCTCTGCAACCAAACTGCTTCCTTGCTTGCATGAGTGGCTACCATGTATTCTGCCTCTGTAGTTGATAGTGCCACTACAGATTGTTTCTTACTCATCCAATTGACTGCACCTCCAAATAGGTTAAACACATACCCACTTGTAGATATTCTCTGATCCAGATCTCCAGCCCAGTCTACATTAAAAAAGCCACGAATATCCAACATTCTGTCCAATCTTGATCTTCCTTGGTAGCACAATCCATAATCACTAGTGCCACGCAAATACATGAAAACTCGCTTCATTGTTGTCTAGTGCTCCTTCCCTGGCTTTGACATAAACCTACTCAATGCTCCCAGTTCATGTGTCATGTCTGGTCTAGTATAGACCATTGCATAAATCAAGCTATCGACTACACTTGCATATGGAACATGGGACATGTCCTCTTCCTCTTCTTGTGTCTTGGGACACTATTCAGTAGATAACCGCAAACCTACAGGAATAAGAACCTTCACCGGTTTATTATCTTGCATATTAAATATCTGCAGTATTGTCTCGACCTACTTCCTCTGGTTTAACCAAAGCTTCCTCTTTGCCCTATCTCTTTTAATTTCCATGCCCAAAATATAGTTTGCAGCACTAATATCTTTCATGACGAATTTGGAGGACAATTGGGTCTTCAAATCCTAGATAATTTCTTTGTCATTTCCAACCAGCAACATATCATCCACATAAAAGACTAGATAAATAACACAGTCACCAATTAATTTAAAATACACACAATGATCTGCTTTGCTTCTGGTGAAGCCAAGTCCCCATATAAATGTATCAAATTTCTGATACCACATCCTTGGTGACTGTTTTAACCCATACAGAGACTTCTTTAACTTGCATACTAGTTCTTTCTTACCCTTCACCGCCAAGCCTTCAGGTTGCTTCATGTAGATTTCCTCTTCCAAATCCCCGTGAAGAAATGTTGTCTTCACATCCATCTGTTCTACCTCAAAATCAAAAGCATCAACAACAGATAAAAGTAATCTAATAGAAGTTACCTTGGCAACAGGAGAAAAAATATCACCAAAATCAATTCCCGGCACATGGGAATAACCTTTTGCTACCAACCGAGCTTTGTATTTATCCACTTTTCCTTATGTGTTTTTCTTCTTTTTGAACACCCATTTGCTACCAATGGGTTCCCTTCTAGTTGGAAACTCCACCAAATCCCAAGCCTCATTTTTGTGCGAATATGCCACTTCATCAACCATGGCCTCTTTCTAGAGTTTTCCATCCTCTAAATCCACTGCTTCCTTCACAGTTCTGGGATCATCATCTGTAACAGACAAAACAAAATTTGAACAGAAAGCAGATAGACTATACCTTTTTGGCTACCTTCCTTCCCGAATTGATCTTATCACAACCATAGTTTATGGTCTTCATCTTTTGATTCCTCTTCTACCATAGAGTCTGATTCTTCCTCCTTTAGCTCAAACTCTATCTTCTCAAGTTCCTTTGGTTGGACTTCATGTTTAATAACATCTTTCACCTCTCTGAACACTACATCTCGGTTGTACACATATGCATCCTTTGGAACATGTACATATGCATCACATCCAAATACCCTCAGATGTGAAAGAGAGGGTTTTTCACCAGTCCATACTTCTTGTCGAGTCTTATCCTCCAATGTTGATGAAGGTGACCAATTGACCAGGTAACATGCAATATCCAATGCCTCTGCCCAAAATTCTTGTCCTAACCCAACAACACTGAGCATGCTTCTTTCCCTCTCCATCAACGTCTTGTTCATTTTTTCTACAACTCCATTTTGCTAAGGTGTATATGGAGTAGTCTTCTATTGTGCTATACCACACTTGTTACAGAATTCTTCAAATTCCTTGCTGCAAAACAATCCACCATTATCTGTCCCCAGCACTTTTATCTTCTTCTTTGTCTGATTTTCCACGAGATCCTTAAATTCTTCAAACCTGTCAAAGACTTTAGACTTCCTCTTAAGGAAATATATGCATGTATTCCTTGAGAAGTCATCTATAAATGATACATAGTACACAGACTTACCCAGTGATGGAACCTTCACAGGTCCAAACACATCACTGTGCACAAGCTCTAATATTTGTTTCGCCCCATTACTACCAAAGGGGAAACTTACTCGATTCTGCTTCCCATATACACATTTTTCACAAAAATCAAAATCCGGAGAGCTATTACTTATACCTTCTACCATACATTTACCATGAAGTATTCGAAGGCCCTTCTCTCCAATATGTCCAAGCCTTTGATTCCACAACATGGTCTTCTCTCCAGAGACAACTAGATTTTCTGCTCCACATTCAGGAAGCACAGACTGTTACACCCATCAATAACAGTGCTACCTTGCATCTTGTACAAAGTTCCAATCCAATCTCTTCACATAAATACTAGTTGATCCGGATTTAAACAGGAACGCAACAAAATAGAGAGATAACCATATACAGAAAATGCACTTTTGGCATGACCCAGGTTCAGTATCTGGGATAAATTGTTGATGAACAGGGGGTGCATGTGGATCCAGCCAAGATCCAAGTCATTTGGGATTGGCCATCTCCAATAACTTTGATAGAGCTCCACAACTTTCTAGGTCTTGCCAACTTCTACCGCAGGTTCGTGTTGGGGTTTTCTCATATCACTTGGCCCTTGAGTCAAGTCACCAAGGGAGGATCCAAAGCAGAGTTCTTTTGGTCTGAATCTCAACAGAAGGCATTCATAGAGTTGAAAGAATGCCTCTACACAGCACCAGTGCTCACGTTACCAAATTTGCAACAACCATTTGAGGTCGAGACAGATGCCTCTGACTATGCTATTGGGGTAGTCCTTACTAAACACGGGCATCCAGTGGCATATCATAGTGAAACACTTTCAGACACAGTCCAAAAGTATCCCACTTATGATAAAGAGATGTATTCCATTGTGCAGGCTCGCCGACAATGGAAGCATTACATTTTGGGGAA
>APFE031553110.1:0-11342 GCA_000404065.3 Pinus taeda | reverse complement strand
TTAAACATGATTTACCAGGGTTGACCATGGTTGACTATGGTTGATCATGGTTGGCCATGATTATCATATTCAAACAATGTTTGTCATAATGTGATGTTGGACCATGGTTGAGATAATGATTGATTTTCATATTGAGACAATCTTTCACAATGTGATGTAGGAGCATGGCTAACCATGATTAACCATCATTGATCATGATTAATTTTATAAATATGCTTGACAATGGTTGACCATGATTAAATTTATAAAATATGGTTGACCATGATTGATATTATAAACCCGAGGGAATAATAAACCCTAGGGATTAATACTAAAATCCCAAGGGATTCTAAACCTAATCGAACAATATTAAACCCTTGAACATGAACCCTTAGATTAATAAACCTAGTGGATTGATATCATACACCCAATGTCATAATAAACCCAAGTCATAAAAAGTTATAAACCCAAGGTATATAAATACTAAGATAAATATTATAAACCCTAAAATATATATTGTTGACCATGGTTGACCATGGTGGATTTCCATATTGAGATAATCCTTGCCACAAGGAAATGTTGGACCATGGTTCACCATGGTTGACCATGATTTATTTTCATATCGAGAAAACCTTTGTCACCATGCGACGTTGGACCATGGTTGACCATGGTTGATTTTCATATTGAGAAAACCATTGTCACAATGCAACATTTGACCATGGTTGGTTATGATTGACCATGGTTGACCATGATTGATATTATAAACCTAAGGGAATAATAAACCCAAGGCATTAACACTAAAACCCCAAGTGATAATGAACCCAAGGGAATAATACTAAACCCAAGGGACTAATATTATGCACCCAGGGTACATAAACCCTAAGATAAATATTGTAAACACTATAATAAACATGGTTGACCATGGTTGATTTCCATATTGAGACAATCCTTGTCACAATATGTCATTGGACCATGGTTGACCATGCATAACCATGGTTGATTTTCATACCAATATAATCTTTGTCACAATGTGACGTTTGTCCATGGTTGACCATGATTAACCATAAATGACCATGTGTGTTTTATAAAGCATGGTTGAACATGGTTGACCATGGTTGACCATGATTATCATAATGAGACAATCTTTGTCACAATGCGACATTAGACCATGGTTGAGACAATGATTGATTTTCATATTAAGGAATCCTTTGTCATAATGAGATGTTGGACAATTGTTGACCATCACTAGCCATGGTTGACCATAATTGATTTTCATATCAAGACAATCTTTGTTATAATGTGACGATTGACCACGGTTGACCATGATTGACTATGCTCGACCATGACTCACCATTGTTAACCATGTTTGACTAAGGATGACTTTGAGTGAACAATTTTGACTATCATTGAGTATGGTAAAGATATAATTGATTAACATTGACCATGGTTGACTGTTTATACATTGGCTACAAAGTTTGACTACAAAGGTTAAATATCTTTCTCAATGTCATCATGATGACTCTAGATATGTGTCTATGCTTAATTGTAAGCATGTTAAACATAATGCCTATCAATTATTATGGTTCAACGAGATCTTCATGTTCACTCTCTTTGACCAAATTGATCATGATTATGATGTGTTAGTGTTTAAATTATTATATTATTAATGTGTAAATTTATAGATCAATGTAATAATCTATAGTTATTATTATTTATTATAAATTTATTAAAAGTTTTAAATAATATTATTAAGTAAAAATGATATAAAAAATAATAATACTAGCCCACAGAGGTTTGGTCTCATGTCTAGCGGACGATCTGTTAAGTCATCCGTGCTGTTGTGGAGGTCACGAGTTCAAGTCTCGTCTTACCCGAGGGCCGTTCTTACAGGCTGGGTGGTTCCTCCTAGAGGTTATAGTGGCATCCGGTGGGATTCGACCTCATGTAATGCGAGTACGATACCACCGACATTGTCGATTCTGCTAGTCAACAAAAAAATAAATAGTAATACTAACGTACTATTTAATTATATTAATGTACTAACATAACCATACTAATAAATATGGTTGATAAATGCTGAGAGACATATATCAACCACATTTATAAATACACATCAATACACATTTATATTTATATACATTTATATGAACTTCCATATACAATACTATTCATTTATATATATGAAATGTACATTATTTTTCATATTAGTATATTAATGTATTTAAATGTAAATGAGTGTATTAATGTATTTAAATATACATTACTATGCAGTAATGTAGTTTATTGTATATTAATATACTTTAGTGTATGTACATTATTGTTATGCACACTAATGTATATTAAATAAAGTACATTGATGCATAATAATGTATAATAATAATATTAACGTAGTATTTAATTATATTAATGAGTGAAAATGTGAAGTTGGGTTACACTTTTTTGCTTTTTTAAGAAAAAAATATCATTTTTAAAAGTTCTTCAACTTTCGGCAAGCCAAAGAAATTTTTCCGTTTAGAATTTAATTTTACAATAAAATTAAAACTTGTTAGAAATTTTATTATCTACTTATTACTTATTTTTTGGAATTTTTTTATTCACATTTGATATGTGAACTTAACAGTTGTTTGACTGTGTGTTCTTTAAAAATCAAGGGATTCATAAAAAGTCATGTTTTTTTAGCACTAGTGTATTCTTTGTTAACTTGGTGCTTTTGAAAAAAGAAGAAGTGTTGCAACAATCTAGATAGACTGTACTTCGATATCATTATATTTATGAAACCAACTGATGTACATCATAATTACTAATTTTTTTTTTAATTGAACCAATATGAAAAAACTGCGGAATTTGAAGATGTTTACCATAGCGTCAAGTTTCTCAACATATTAGTTATAAATTAAAAATATAAAAAGTACCCATTACAGAAGATGGACCAATGTAATGAACCATACATTTTTCATATTTTTTATAGTGTATTTTGGAAAATGTATATTTTTTATTTCACTTAATCATAATGACCTTCATAAATTTTTTGCACACATTTTATTAGAAAATTAATTAAAATTAACAAATTTCTATGAAATTCCATAAAATTTATATCTACTAAAAGTATATTCAATTCTGCAAATGTGAGTATTGGTTCCAAAAGTAAATTCACCAAATTTGATGGAGTTCAACCATTCTGAAGTTGGAGAAAGGTGACGAGAGTTGAGTTGTTGTAAAGTTGAAGGTTAAAGTAGTTTGGTTGAACTATTGTTTGTCATCGACGCCTGTTAAAATAAACAAAATATTAATTTGACCAAATTAATTTAAAACTTCGATGGAATTTTTTTTTAAAGTTCAGCCGAAAATGTGTCAATATTTTTGTCGGCTGCAAAAATGAAATGATGCAACCCTCCGAAAAAAAAAATTTCACCCGAAACATATAAATAAATGGAGGCAAAACATTACTTTTGCACTCTTTCCTCATTTGGAGTGAACTTTTAAACTAAATCTTCTGGGCTTAATTTTTAAAGGAAATTGTTTGGACTTAATTTTGAAAGTAAGTCCTTTTGGCTGAATTTCTAAAGTGAGATTTTTTAGCTTAATTTTTAAAGTAATTCTTTTTGGTTGAATTTTTAAAGTGAGTTTTTTGAGCTTAATTTTTAATGTATGTCTTTTGGGATGAATTTTTAGAGTTTTTACGGGCTGAAATTTTTAAAAGTGATTTTGTGCTGAATTTCTAAAGTCTTTTTTGGAAAGTAATTTTTTTGGCTGAATTTTTAAAGTGAGTTTTTCTTAAAGTAATCCTCTTGTGCTGAATTTAAATTGAGTTTTTTTTAAAAATCTACATAGATTGAATTATCATGGGAAATCGAAGAGATTGCAAGATAAAATAAGATTGATCAAGAGACATTGAGGTTCATAGAGAATACGCAAGAAACTATTACAAAATAAAGAAGGAAGAGTGCTTAAATATTGAAAGAGAAAATCATTCTAAAGTAGAAGTTGACATAGGTATGTATGTAAATATTATAAATGATATTTAGAATTTAACTAGTATATTGTGAAATTTTATTTTTATTTGATGAACTAATTTGAAAAATATTTTTCAATGTAAACAGAGAGAAATATTCCTCATAACATTGATGATGAGATTGAAAATGTTGAAAGAACAAGTGAAAATGGGAACCAATCATTGATGTTGCTTTTGAATATGTTGAAAGAGATTCAAGTGAAGAAGTTGAATCTCACATGTATTATTCAAATAATACATATTTATTAATTTCAATTTCATTCAAACCCTATTTTTTAATTTAATTGTTTAATGAATATTTATACCCATTTACATTTAATTTTTATATGTACAGATGACATCAATATTGTGTTAAGCTCATTATTAATAGGTTCTTGAAAGATGAAAGTGTGACAATTCAAGCTCAAATTTTGAGATGTGTCTTAACATTAAACAAATTAAAAGAAGCTACAACTCTATTGGGTATTCGAAAATCAATGAAAGATAAAGAGGTGAAGGAAAATGTGATTCAAAATATAAGTAGTGTTCTAAAATAAATTGGAAGATCTAGGAAGAAATGTGATATAGCTTCACATAGAGAAATACAAATGGCAGTGGTTTCATCATGTACAAAAGAAAATCAGTTGGTAAAATCTATGGCAAAAACATTAGGGACCTCACAAAAAACATTGCACAAACATAGGAAATTTCTGTTGCAAATAGATGTAAATGATGAGATCACTTGTTAGATAGTTATTTGTAGGAAACCATACAAAGATATACTTGGAGAAGATTTAAAAAAATAATATATGAATATTGGATGAAAAATTCATGTGTTTCACCAAAAGCAAGGGATGTGATGTGGCAAAGAATAACATGAAATTAATATAAAGAACATGGAAAAAAAATCTTTGACACCACTTAGATAGAGTTGTTTAATAAGTTTATAGAAGATAATCATGGAATTAGTGTCTCAATCAGTACTTTTGTGCAACAGAAACCATGGTATGTTAAACCTATCACTGTACATGACACTTGTTGTTGCCGTTATCATGCGGAATTTCAATTATATGATGACACCATCCTTAAATTTGGTAAAAAAGATTAGAAAAATTCACATCCTCCTTCCACTATCCATGGTTTCATATCCAAAATTCTATGTGCAAGATAAAGCCATCAATTATTTTACCAAAACAAATGTGTTGGTGGTAAATAAAGTGATCATTGTGGAGAATTCAAGTTTATTGCACAACAATTATTCTATTGATATAAAGGATCAATCATTGTCTAACCTAAAAGTGAAATGGAAGAGATACAAATATATCCATACATCGATTAGTTCAAGTCATAGTACAAGTGCTAAAAGGATTGAGTTACAAGAAGAAGAAATTTCCGTGATAGATTTTTTGAAGAAATGTGAGACAATAATTTATAGGTACACCAGGCATTCACATAGAGCTCAATGGTAGGACCTGCAATTCAAAAAATCTCGTGAAATTTTTCTAGGAGGGACCATTTTGTCAATAGTTGATTTTGCAGAGAATTTACACATTTGTTCCACAAAATTCAATACAGAGTGAATATTGTTAAATTGACCAAGTCTCTATTCTTATCTATATTCTATATAGACAGGCTGAAAAAAATGCTGATGATATAGAAAGCACCATTGATAATCAACATGTTATTAAAGAATATCACTTTTATATCAGCATTGATCATACACATGATATAGATGTTGCACAACATTGTTTTGATAAGATTTATGACTCATTGAAAGTTCGTGGAACAAAATTCAATGAACATTGGATATCATCATATGGGTGTGTGGGCCAATTAAAATATTCATGGTTATTGTTTTGGTTCTATCGTCTTCATAAGAAAACCCACATTAAACATTGTTGGAATTTCTTTGAGACTAGTCATGGAAAAGGAGGACATGATGGTACAGGGGCTTGTATAAAATAAGCACTTCGAAGATATCAAATGGACCACTCAACAAATTGACTTGTCTCAACTAAAAAAGTTGTTCAATGGTGCGATGTTTCACTAAGCCATTAGACTAACCCATCAATGGAGGTACGAAGGTATGTACATATATACAAATTAACTTGTATATAGTTTTAATATATGATAATGTTTATTAATTTTCTAATTTTAAACATTTATAAATTATATAGTTTAAACAGTATGACAATGATTATCTTTGATATATAATTTATTAAAACTATTTAAATTCTTGTTTGAATTTTACTATATTCTTTTTGGCATATTGGGAGTCAAGATGTAGATGATCAATTACATTGAAGGTGAAACAGTTAAAGGAGGTTGAAAATTGCCATTCAATTAAAACAAAGGATTTATCAAAATGCCATTTTTCATTTGGTAATTTAAATAAAAATATTTTTTTTTGTCATGTTTTCATAGAGGACACACAATCCAATGATGTTTGTGAAAACAATATGTATGTAAAATCTTGGCAACATACATAACTAAATACAAAGGGGAAATGCTAGTTGTAAGCTTTGAAGAGATGGAATTAGAGGAGACTATAGTATCATCTGAACGTGAATGAGTTTCTGATCTTGTTAGAGAAGGTAACATTTCAATTTCTTTCAAAGGATATATATATGTTCTATGTTTTAAAAATCATTACGTATAAGTATCTCCATAATAGTTAAAATATAAATATTATAAATAACTATTAAAAACAAGTCCATGTAGATAAAGTTAATTTCATGTTAATTATGATCTGAATTTACACTTGTTTTATTGTGGTGGACATGTTTTTGATGTAGTTGCACCCATTAACAACATAGAAATGTCAAGTATTATTTGATGTAGTGCACTGAACGAAAGGTGAATTTATTGGAAGACTATGATGATAATGGTTTTATATATGAAAGAGGGTCGATTATATTGAAAGGTTATTTTTCCAAGAAACTCATCAAACTGAGAGTAATGCTTACTTTCAATATTATTAACCTGATCTCATAGGTTATCCATATAGTCACTTGGTATGTGCAGCGTGCATAAAGTTGATAGAAGTTCAATAAAAAAACAATTGAAAATAAAAAAAAATGGAGAATGTCAAAATCTTACAATGAATAGATCATTGAGGATGGCATTCCATTAGATTTTTTTTTTAATTTAATTTCACAACAATTTCTTCTCCTTGGATTCATCTTTGAGAACTTAGAGTTCAAGTACATTGTTAACCTTTCTTTTTTTGCACTCTTAAGTTGTACATTCTTAAGAATGCGATGATGTGAAAGCGATACTCATTGGGCCTTTATTACAAAGTTATATGCATATGCATGTTATTATGGTGTTTTGAGATTTGATGTACTGATATTATTTTTGCATGCACGAAAAGTAATTTATATGTATACATTCACTGGTCTTAAACAATTTCATACATGAATACAAAAGGTATTAGCCTTTCTACACATTAATGCAATTTAATGTAAATACCATATTTTATAATGCAATTTTAAGTTATACTTGTTTTATACAACTACAACAAATTATAAGATTCTTTCAAGTGCAAAATGCAGGTCATGTTTTGTAATTTGCAATTTTACTAGACTCATTTTAAATAAATTGACAAAACAAATTTAAACAAAACCTAAGAATCTTTTGCTAACATTATAAGCATGACTGAATGCAAAATGTACCAACTGAATGCAAATTTACCTTCATTGCTACATATTCATGAACTTAATTATGTAAAACCTTTAAAAGCATCAAACCATGCATGCATCATGCAATTTGTGGGCCATATTTTATAACGTAATTTTATCTAACTTATGTTTGTGCATTCAAACAACTTTATATCTAAAGTTAACTATCAACCACATCCATAGAGCCTTTCTACACAACATAAAATGTACATACCATATTTTATAATGCAATTTTAAGTTATCATTGTTTTAGACATATACACCGAATTATAAGATTCATTGAAATGCAAAATGTAGGTCATGTTTGGTAATTTACAATTTTAATAGATTCATTTTAAATAACTTGACAAAAGAACTTCAAGCAAAACCTAAGAATCATCTACTAACATTATGGGAATGATTGAATGCAAAATGTATCAACTAAATGCAAATTTACTTTCATTGCTACAAATTCATGAACTTAAATATGTAAAACCTTTAAAAGCATCAAACCATGCATGCATCATTCAAATTGTGGGCCATGTTTTATAATGCAATTTTATCTAGCTTACGTTTGTGCATTCAAAAAAAATTATTTTAAAAGTTAACTATCAACTGACATCCATAGTAGCCTTTCTATACATGAACGCAAAATCTACATACCATATTTTATAATGCAATTTTAAGTTATCATTTTTTTAGACATCTACATTGAATTATAAGGTTCATTTAAATGCAAAATATAGGTCATGTTTTGTAATTTACAATTTTAATAGATTCATTTTAGATAACTTGACAAAACAACTTTAAACAAAAACTAAGAATCATCTACTAACATTATAGGAATGATTGAATACAAAATGTACGAACTGAATGAAAATCTAATTCCATTGCTACATATCCATGAACTTAAATTTGTGAAACCTTTAAAAGCATCAAACCATGCACGCACCATGCAAATTGTCAGCCATGTTTTATAATGCAATTTTATCTAACTTATGTTTGTTCATTCGAACAACTTTATATTAAAAGTTTACTATCAACCGACATCCATAGTAGCCTTTCTATACATGAATGCAAAATGTACATACCATATTTTATAGGAATTGTTATCATGCCTAAACATCGACATCGAATTATAGATCTTTCAAATTCAAATGTACCATTTTTGTAATTTGTAATTTTAATGGATTCATTTTAAATAATTTAACAAAAAACTTTAAACAAAACCTAAGAATCATCTACTAATGTTATAGGAATGATTGAATGCAAAACGTACCAACTAAATGCAAATTTACTTTCATTGCTAGATATTCATGAAGTTAAATATGTAAAACCTTTAAAAGCATCAAACCATGCATGCATCATGCCAATTGTGGGCCATGTTTTATAATGCAATTTTGTCTAGTATGTTTTTGCATTCAAACAACTTTATATTAAAAGTTAACTATCAACCAACATCCATAGTAGCATTTCTATACATTAATGCAATTTTAAGTTATCATTGTTTTAGATATCTACAACAAATTATAAGATTCATTCAAATGCAAAATGTACCATGTTTTGTAATTTGCAATTTTACTAGATTTATTTTAAATAAATTGACAAAACAACTTTAAACAAAACCTAAGAATCATCTTCTAACATTATAAGAATGATTGAATGCAAAACATACCAACTAAATGAAAATTTAACCTTTTTTTTTCATTGCTACATATTCTCAACTTAAATATGTAAACGAAGTTTTAGCATTTAAACCATACTACGTTCATGCAAATTTTACCAACGAAAAAGTAATAAACTCCAAATTACTGTATTAAATCATAATAAAGAAGTTAGACTTAAAAATGTCCAAAAATGCTATATCATTATAAAGTTTAATATATAATAAGAATTGTCAAATAAAAATATGCATCAATTTAGAGAATCTCACTGAAATATATGATCTGTCAACCCTCCTCGTGCTCTCATATGAAACCATGGTTTGCCCTTCACAACATGTGTAATTGCATATATACATAATATTTTGTACTTTAAAATTAAAATTCAATGTTTTAAAATTAAATGAGAATGTAATCATCAAAACAAAATTATAAAAAGTTTCAAATTCCATGTAATATATCATGGTGTTCACCATGCATTACACCCTCCTAGATGCCATGTACAATACATGTACATGCATATATTAAAAATCTAAAATTGCACATGAAAATGCATAAACTCGCAATATTAAAAAAATTGTTACACGAATTTTTCAAATTGTTTAGATGATCCTATCCCCATTGTCGACTCCATCGCTAAAGTCCTTGGAGAATGGAAATCATCTCCACAAACATAAAATTTTAAAATTTTAAAACTATAAGATATAAATCTATCTCATTTTTAAATGAAACTTTCACTTCAATTTATAACAAAACGTAAGTGAAATATTCAATACTTATGATAATCGAATATTTGACACATCTCCTATTAGGAGGAAGAGTGTGGCGCTATGTCCAAAACATCAGTCAGAATCAAAATAAATTAACATTTAATTATTTAATATTACATAATTATTTTATTTTTAAAAATATTCCTTCATAATACCGATATTAATTAAAGTAGAATAATCATGGTGTGATCCAAACATGAACTCTTAAAAAAAACTAAAATCTCTCAAAATATCTTAATTTGAGCCTAAACCTCAGACTGTGAAATTATCAAACTTTTTGTTCAATAAATGAGTTAACTATAAATGGTGAACATATGATACATTTGTGTTAGATTATATCTGAAAAAATTAACAAAATGTATGTGAATCTACATTAACACATACATTACAAATTACATTAAAATATCCACCCTAACCATTAACACATATTGATCCCACACCCTCTTCCTGATGAACAATTATGTCTTTCCAACCATTATGAAAGCCCTTTGCATATACTTTAAGCTCCTCAATATTCATATTATCTATCTCCTCATCTGTTTTATATACAAAATTAACATGTGGATTAGCTCATGCACTTTGTCAATTTAGACTGATATCAATACCAGTCAATGCACTCTGGATGTTGTCTATAATGGAATCCCTTCGTTCTTGACCAATTTAAGAAGTGGCATCCATATTGGACTGCAAAGTTACCAGATGAAGATGTTTTTGTACCAAAGGTGGTGGAGGGTGAGGCAATTCAGTATCACGTAATTCACCCTTACGATCATATAACCAACCTCGTATAGTACCATAATATTAAGATGGAAGGTCATTATAACCGGGTTTCATACCCAAAATGAATTCTGCATAAAATATTTTTTTCAAAATAAATTGGAACCTCTTCATTCCATGGAAACTTTCCATACGCTGCATGGAACCTATCATACAAATGGTTGGCTATATCAGGGTGCTTGAAATATTACACGTTGAGCATCTTTCTTTTCGACCCTTCTTTCAAATTAAATATATATTTTACATTTTTTTTGTAACCCTTTTACTAACCTTGACCCATTTATCGAGACCCATTACTACTTCCTTTCTACGCCTCATCATATCTATAAATGAATCTATGGTTGGCCCAAACTTCTTGTAAATATCAATAAATGAGCTTAGGGAATGTACAACTATTTCTAAGCTTACTAGACTCTCTGCAAGCACCTCCAAACTACCAAGATCTTTCCTCAATTTTGAAAAATGAGTTTTACACCTTTGTAGTGTACATTGTTGGAGGTTTGTC
>APFE031553109.1:0-18040 GCA_000404065.3 Pinus taeda | reverse complement strand
TCTCTATGGGTTGATAGGATAACTCAAAAAGCCTCTACAAACACTTCTCCATTTAACCTAGTCAATGGGAAGGAAGCCATCATTCCATCACATTTAGGTCTTCCTTCATTAGCCCTAGTTCAATTCATTGAAGAAACACCACCTTCTTCCTTGCAATTAAGAAAATCATAAATTGTAACACTAGAAGAAGAAAGGGAAAAGGTCAAACTCACACACACCAAACATCAACAGATGGTGAAAGCTTCTTTTGATGAAAATTCAGTCACACAAAGATCCTTCCAAGTTGGAGATATAGTTCTCAAATGGGACAAACAACACAAAGAAAAAGCGAAACATACCAAATTTCATAAATTATGGCTTGGTCCATTTCAAATTGTTGAATAGATAAGCCCATCTACATTTATACTTCAAGATTTATCAGGAAAAAGAGATTCTCTTCCTGTAAATGGGCTCATCTTAAAGAAATTATCCAAAATATATATATATATAATATATATAATATATATATATAATAAATCTATAAAAGATCAATTCCATTGTACATCCCGCTGCAATTTATTTTCCTTTTACATATTTTGTTAGTAAAAAATGTTAAATAGTACTCTATTGACCTTTCAAACATCTCTTAAAGTTATTTTAATTTTTTCAATTTAAAGGTAGGAATTTTTAAGAAGTGGTTACCAAATTCGAAATCTAGATAAAAATTATATAACTCTGAAACTTTTTCCATTAAGTTGTAAAATCTTTTTTAAAAACCTCAAAAATTATATTCTTTTACTCTAGTTTCAGTCAAAAATGTTATCCTTAAAAAGTAAAGGCTGACTTGCGACTAAATCACTTTCAACTCGGATTTGTCATCCAAAACTCTTAAGGAGTCAATGATACTCCTCATCCATTAAAAAGGGAATTTTTAGAGTGTAATTCTAAAATATAGTAAATCTAAAAAGATAAGAGGTTTCATCACGAGCCTGGTTACCATGTTCATAGGGAACCAATTAAACTGGCATTACCACAATGAACACCAAATTAGGGTAATTGCTTATGATTTTTAATTGTAAGACAAGTGGTCTCATCACGAGCTAGCTTGTTCAGTTTTAATTATTACCAGTGAATGGCATTGTCATTATTTGGCCACCAAACTAGGACAATGGCTTTTTAGCATCAAAAAATAAATAAATAAAATTACCTCTAATTATTGCACTATTAAATGGATGGGATACTGGATTGTTTTTGGTTAAAAGGTAACCCTATTGAGGTTATGAACGCTTGTTGATAGCAATGGCTCTACCTATGACGAGCAAGTACATTATAAACTAAGTCATAAAAGGTCACCTACTTTATTTTTATAAATTGATTAATGACTGATACAAGTAAATAAGTGTTTTTCTTTTCTTTTGGTAGGCAAGCACCCACAGGGGATTTGAACCAGTGACCTATCGTAAGGAGTGCCTTAACGTTGCACCCATTCACCGTCAATCCAAAACCCTGTGGGCTAAGTAAATAAGTGTTTTTCATTCACGAAAGGTTTTTAAAATAAATTGCAATTTAATGAGTTGTATAG
Organism: Pinus taeda; assembly: GCA_000404065.3. NCBI lineage: Eukaryota > Viridiplantae > Streptophyta > Pinopsida > Pinales > Pinaceae > Pinus > Pinus taeda. Next base: position 16,479 of record APFE031553109.1, on the reverse strand, counting down.
TCAAAGTAATTTTATTTATCTAAATGTTTCGAAAAGTAGTTTCCACTTTCTAAATTATTTTTACTGGTTCTTCTAGTGAATCGTCAAAATTTGTACTGCTCAACAAACCCCATTTTAATATATTATAAATTTCTTATGAAATTTATTATATTAAAATAGGGACCCCTTAATTTTTCAAAACCTTTGATTTTATTTCTTAAAAACCAAAAAAATTAAAAAATAGAAAATCAACATTAAAAATTGTTAATAAAGTCCTATAACCAAAGTTTAATAATTAGGCTTTTAAAATAAAACCCAAGTATTAAACCTTGATTATCAAAATCATTTCCATAAAATAAAATAAAATAAAACCAAATTTTAATAGCCCCCGAAACCAAAACTATACTTAGGCCTTTAAAAACCTTAAGTATTTAACAATAGGGGTTATCAACAAAAAATATGATTAATTGGCGTCTTATTCCTCATCACGTCCTCGCATCACAAAAATTCCATAAGGCAAAGACCCCTCCACAACTCCATTGCGAATACGATATCACCCAGATCTGACAATAAAGTTAATGCAATTCTATTCTCCCTCGCATCCACAGATCGCAATGATTACAGAATTTAAGTCCTAGCCTTAAACAATTGTGATATGCGATATAGCCGAACCCGCTGAGATTATACACTACAGTCCATAAACTCCCATGTCCGTGTGATCACAAAAATATAAAGGTTTTACCCGACTACGCATCATCGATTCTGATTGTGATATAAGTTGCGGACCCGATAGGAATATACATGTCAATTCATAAATTCCCCGCGTCCATGGCTATCGCAAATAACAAATGACCCCACATCCATTGGAATCGCATAATCCGCTACCATATAAGTCCATGCCCCATTACCTTCGCCGATTTGTGATTGTGATTTGAATTACGTTCGCGATCTACGATCAGACCCAAACCCGACGAGAAAATCAACTGCAATTTATAAAACCCCGAATCCATCGCATCACATAATCGTGGGTTTGATTCATTTAACCTTATGCATAAGCTGGATTCTGATTGCGATATGAAAGTCGAATGCCAATTTCAGTTTGCGATTAGGCCCAAGCCATCTACCACGTCATCCCTGTCGTTGTCCATGACGTCATTCTCCACATCATCCATGACATCATTCTCCACATCATCCTGCATATCGAAAATCTCAAATATTCGAGATTTAAACCATATTCTTTTCTTCCATTCTGATTTTGATTGTGATATTATTCAAGAAAGACCCTTTGGATTTTGTTTGGAGTACTCTTGGTCTTGAATTGATTGCGATTATTCTGAGTTCTACCCCCTGTCTAAAAGTGATTGTGATTTGGTGTTCCTTGCGATTTAATTTAAACTATTATGCCTCCCCTTTTCATCAGCGTTTGTTTTGTGATTTGCGATAAGACCGTAAATTCCATCTCTCTTATCACAGAACTTATTTTGCATTCCTCTCCATGATATCTATGTTCGAGATTTATTACGCACTACATTTTTATCATGATTTCATGCAAAACGTGATTTGTTTCAAATAAAACTCGCTTATCCATCTCATTTATTTTTAGCTTATTGATTCCTAATTTTCATGTTCAGGTTCATGACAAAAGAGGACAGTTGTGTTTTTAAGCGGCAGTTCAGTTCAAACAGATAGGCAAACATCCAGATAATCTGATGGAACAAACAAAGTCGATGAAGACAACAAATCACATTCAGAAATTTCAACCAAAAAATTGTTTTTCTTTAAGCGTTATTGAAGGGATCTGTTTAGATGCCCTCAACGCTCTACACAATAGTTTCAATTGTTTTCGGTTATTTAATATTGCTTGTTGTACAAAATTAGGGTCTTGAATTTTATGAAAAAAGGTTTGAAAGCTCGCACTATTGTACTTTCATACCTTTCTCAATAGAACGACTAGAACATTGTTTAGGAATTTTTATAAAGAATTTTGAGAAGTTGAACTTTTGTACTTCTGAAATCATCTTTGTGAGAAGGAATAAACTATTGCTATTTCTTTTATGAGTTGAGCAATGTGCATCTAGTATTTCTATCTTCGTACCTCTATTTTGTTCATAAATAAATAGTGAATTTATCTTTTTCATATTGCTTATTACATGGTATTTAAAGAACAGTATTGCATGTATTCATTTCTGATCATGTTGTCATTGATATTTTTAGATACATGTTAAGAAATTTGCTTTGATATTCTAAATGCGATATGAGTTATACACATTATTTTAATTAGCTATTTAATCATAGTAATCATCTTGAAATATTTTCATTTCCATTGGTGTTTGAGCAATCTATATTGTCATTTACTAAGGAAAATCATTATAGATCGCATCTATATAAATGTTAAACAATCCCGGGTTATAGAATAGATTAATGCATATGTTTTCCATTTGGTTCATTGCTACAAATCCATCTTTTTCACTCCACTATAAGCATTAAACATTCATTCAATCACCTTTCATTGGGAAACTGGTCCCATTATCCCCAGTCAGAGCCACTAGCTAAACGGAAAAGGAATTGTCTTAAAGTCTGGACTGGGTGGTTTTCCCCTGTTTTAATGCAGTGATTCTCGAGGCCTCAACATAAACTTCAGCACATCTTGGTCCCTTCCATGTCGTAGTGTGTTCCACATTATGTATTTATCTTCATAACTCCCAACAGGGTAATATTGTTCCTAGATGGCATCTCAGAAAGAATTCCAAATGGTTGCAGCTGAAAATAGTGAAGATTCACTCTCGTCATTTTGTTCACAGTAGGTTTCCCGCCAATCCTTGATGTGTGGGGCGGCTTTGAGAAGTACAGACGTAATATTTTCCCTATTGAAAAAGTCATGAACTGAAAAATATCCTTCCAACATATTTAACCATTTATCTACGACATTTGCATCTATCTGGCCCTAAAATATGGGCATGTCAAAGTTAACTTGTACCTTAAAAGGAGTGGCACGTCCGTAGTGGTTGTCGAATGAAGATGTGTCTCCTATGGGTAGTCGTCGAAGGATCTGAGAAAAGTTATCTATCATCGTGTCCCTCTTTTGCTCGAGAACTTCCTCGAGCAGTATTTTGAAAGGATCTCATGCCCCCTCATATTTCTTTTATTCTGCCACGTGAGGTTATCAGGTTTTGCGAGGTTGGTCTTGCAAAGGTTCAACCAGATTGAGCCCTAACTCCTTATACCTTGACCTCGTTGGGGACATGCAAATAAAAACAGAGAAAGAGCAAACTGCTTTGATACCATTGATCCAGAATTATGCAGAAATGCAACAAAATATAGAAATACCCATATACACAGAGATGCAGCAGAAATGAAACTTCATTTCATTAATATCAAATAACTGAAATATGCTTACATATAGAAATAAAAGTAAAATAGCTTGGGCGATGGTAGTTTATCTCTGAGAAGAGATGTGGCGGCTAGATGCCTCTGAACTGTGTTACAATGAGGCTCAATGCCCTAATTTATTATTCAAAATCAATGGAAAACCCTAAACATCCAAAAACCTAACCCTAGGAGATGAAGAACCAAAATTATGGGCCCCACTTGGGTAAAGTGGTACATCAACTTCCTAGGGTCGTAACTTTGGCATATGATCTTTGTTTGGCTATCATAATACCTCGTTTCAAAGATCTCAAAGAAAAGGCCAGAAACAAATTAAAAGACCTATTTAGGACATCTCTAGTCTCTTTGTTTTCCCTAAAAACGTCTTTTAGTCTCTCAAAATGGCTCCAAAAGTTTAGGACCTAAAAAACTATCAAAAATAGTAAGGTGTGCTACAATTAAAGAAATTAAAGAGAAACAATGGTGGGGATCCACGTAAAATAGGAAGGTAGCCACCAATATCCACCTGGATCAAACATTTGGTAAATTTCTCAGACTGGCTTGCTATAATTTAGAGATATACCACATGTAAGTTGGTCTTTTTAAACAATCCTGAAATTAGGTTTAAACAAGTCAGATTGGCATTTTTGCTATAACTTATTTTCAGGTATATTTTTAGACCATGAAATTTTCAGAGATCCAAGGATACATATAGAAGTTCCATAGTAAAAATTTCATAATCATATTTGAAAAAATGGATATGTAGCATGTTGTACAATTTTGTTCTTAGCCAGAGATAAAAACAACAAGTTTTTGGAGAATTGAAGGTAGAAGCATCATGTAGACGTGGTGAAGGAAGAAGTAGCAAGCAAACTTGGCGAAGGAAGAAATAGAAAGAAGACTTAGTCAAATAGGTTGGTGCCTACAAATAGTTACAGCGATAGAGAAACATGTCTCCAATAAGTTGGTTCCTACATATATTTACAACAATGGGTATTCGTGTCCCTAGTAAATTGGTACCTACGAATATTTTCAACAATAGGGATCGGTGCCTACAAAGTATTTATAACAATAAGTTGATTCCTACAAATAATTAAAAAAAATTATTTTTTGTGGTTTTCTACTAAAAAGACATAAATCTTGCACAACAATCTTGTATTTCATCTTCAGCCATTGATATATATCTCATATGTGATTGTTTTCGGGTTCATAAATTTTTTAGTAAGTAAAAATTGAATAATACTGATTTACCCCAATATAAATGTGTATTAGACAATAGTGGAGATGGAGCATACACAAGAGATGGGAATCAGTTGGTAGTAGCTATTTTTTAGGAAAACAGACGACGTGGTCATTTGGAACGAAGTGGAAAATGGGTACACCATCAGACTTGACATTAAGCGCCTTGAAGGCTAAGTGTTGAGAATTCCACCTACTGTGTCTGTGTGACAGTGCAACTCACTGTTACCGACTGCCATATTTTCCCTTTGGAGACATTCATGGGGTGCTTGTGTGCTCAGTGTCATGGTAGTGATACAGAGCATATGCATGTAACAAGCCATTGACTCGGAACCGAATTTTCTTTGGAAACGAAACCAGTTATTGTATATTGGTGCCCCTCCTTGCATTCATCAAAAACACATTCATGTCAATAGTCCTGAGTGTAAATGGCCATTGTCATCATCAAGATATCAACGACGGGCATGCAAGAAAAGAAAAAAATAAAAAATATAAAGGAGTAGTCTATCTAGGTAGTAGAATGGCCCGGATTCCGTTACCGGCCGGGAAAACTTCCGGCTCTGGCCGCCGGCAATTTGGCCACCCTCCGCTGCCTCTACCCAGCTCCACCCCTCCGCGGCTTCTGCCCAGCGCCACCACCCTCCCCATTAATGTGGACCACTGACACGTTCTTGACAGACATTTCGATTTTCAGATTTCCATCCCGAATTTAATGCAGGGATGAGATGTCCATCTATCTACCATCTCAGCGTATCGGATTTCTGTCTCCGCGCGCGCCAAAGATTTCAAACAGAAAATTTTGAAATGAGCCCATGGTACAGGATGGACTAAAACAGAAAGCTCTGCTAAAAATCAAGAAAAGCAGACAGGCAAAGGTGGTTTGAAGGTGTGTAGCCATGGAAACAGAGAATACGATTATCAAGAAAGTCCACAGAAAGCATTTTGCATTTCGAATGCTAGGGTAAAAGACATCGAGGATTATGGCACCTTTCAAAAGGATGCCTTTTAAAACATGATTAAGACCCAAAGCCGAATCGATTATGGCACCTGGTGTTCAGTCGTTCAATGGGTTCTCGAATCTGAGCCATATGGCGCAGTGGGAGAGCGCGCCTGGGTAGAATACTCCGCAGCAGAGACTGCGAGGAGCTCCTCTCATTGTCAGTCTCCGGCAGAGTATGCAAGACCTTAACGAAGGATTTCCCGCTACCTTGGAGCCCGAAAGTGAGTTCTCGAATCTGGGTAGTGGACAAAAATTTCCTACTCCCGAAAGTTACTCTGGAACATAAATTCAATAAGATATTTTCAACCTTCAAGAATTTCGTTCGGCAACAGGAATTTTCAATAAGATATTTCTGCTCTGTTATCATTATCAAGATGTCATTCTATGCGTCGGGTTCGTCGTCTGTAATAGTTACCATCGGAAGGTTTCCACCAGGGTCTTCTTTTTCCAAGTGTTGCAGAAGGGGAAAATGTACATCACATATTTATCCGCTGAATGATTTCAAGTCTACCAGTTTCTGTGGAAAAATGCATTAAGTAATAATTACCTGCCAGAAATTGTAATAAATCCTTTTTTTTCATGACTGTAAATGAAGAACTCAGTGCCAGGCCTAGTGGGCCAGAACTATATTAAATTTATATATCGCCAGTAGCTTCCATAGCTACAAGTTTTTATGGAGTAAAGTTATAATTTCACCAAATAAAGCAGAAAGCAGATTGAGTGGCTTCATGTAAAATGTGATACAGAAAGTAGATATACATATAGGAAAATCCGGTTTAAAACTAATGAGTTTCATTTGAAAAACCCATGGTCGTTTCTCGTTTCGTTTCCGTATAGTTGTCCAAATGGCCATTGAAATGCCAAAATCAAAATGTCTTATTTGCCACTCTTGTGAAACGATTTAAGGAGACTTGAACTGAAGTCGGGTGATGTTGTTGCCAAACCATATGGTCGTGCTACCTCTGACTGTGGCAGAATACCTCCTCTGTAAAACAAAAATATTTTACAGAAACAGAGTAATACTCTGGATTTTGTCTTGAATCACCTTGAAGTTGAAGCTCAGAATTCGAAATGTACATTGAACTTAGTTGTAGATTTCATTAAACTTAAACTTGGATTCTTTTTCAGAACAACTTCAGCCTCATGTTGTCGCTGAGAATGGTAATTATAGTTTGGAGAATCATAATAGTAAGCTATAAAATGCTTCAAATGCTGCATTTGATTCTATATCTCTTCAAGTCGAAGCTGAGAAATCCACAGATAGCTTTAGAAGGACTTTAACTTTGGATATGGATTCTGTCTAAAATCATCCCAAAGTTGAAGCTGAGAGTAATAAAAGTACATTTAGCTTAGTGATGGATTTTGTTCTAAATTTAGCTAGTCACTGTATCAAGCTCAAACTTGGGCTCCCCTTTAGTTCAACTTCAGGCTCAAGCTGAAGCCGGGAAGCATGATTGTAATTTAGATAAGCTATCAAATACAAAATTGATTCCATTCCTTTTATTCAGGGAACATCCCCAATTCATCAGTCAATAAGCGGTTCACCTGAAACCAATAAGACGAGCCAACAAGCAGTTCACTTGAAAGCAATAAGCCGGAAAATGTGTCAACACAACAAGGCATCATTTCTTAGGGTGACTCCATTCGTACCAAGCATAAGAGGCTTGAGTACTCAACCATTAAAAGTAGTCTTGAAAATTTAGTCGTTTCTAGAAGACAATGTTCATATAGCTCTGGGAAAGCTAATCATTTAGAAAATGATTCACAAAGAAGCCCATCTCTTTCAAATTACTGGCTGCCACTGTGTCAGCCAAAGCCAAATCTCACCGTGTTAATTGCCCAGATTCAAGTCTAGATGTCCAAGAGTTCGGTCCTGAAAGGAGAGAAAACTCTTTTCTGACTTCTAATGGGAATCAATATACAATGTCTCCACATACTCATAGGTCATCACCACAAGTTAAAAAAAAACCACCAAGGGGAACAGTGTTCATTCACCAAGAGATTCCACAAGCAGATGGAGCGGTAAAGGTGATGGATTACATGGCATCACCCTGGATGAACTAGTTTTTATTTGGTTCTTTTACAGAGGATTTTAGTCACCGAGAAAGTTGGACATTTGGAAAGAAATTTAAGATTGTTAATTGTTGAGGTGTAATGAAGGTCCTCAACTTCAGTAATGCTGAAGTTCTTGAGTTCATCGATTCCATACAATTTGTTGGTAGTTGTTAGGCGCTCTATACACCTCTGTAAATATAGATTATATTTCTAAATTTAGACAGTATCTTGGCTGGTTTTCAGAAAGGAAATATTTAGTGTCTGCTTACATAGAGTTCTACTGAAGTGGTCTAGTTCTAGGATTGAATGTTCAAAGTTCAAACTACCAATTTGATCCTTCTGTATGCATCTATGAGATATGTATTTTTAATAAGGCTCATAATCACTGTGTTTTATATATCTAGCGATCGATGTAATTTCTTTATATTTTATATATGTAGTGATCGATGTAATTTCTTTGGTTTTTTTGTTAGGCTTATATTTAAATGGTTTTGGGCATATCTACATTGGAAGAAAAAGCCTCTCAGGGTGTAAAGTGATATTTTATAATACAAAAAGTTCTCTAAAATAAAATTTGTAAAAAAGATGTTAACAGTTCTATATGACACATGACATTCTGGAACCACCAAAAGTGAACGCTGAGTCTGCTGCTCTCTCTGACAGTTTTGTAACAAGACATCCCTGTCCTCTTCCAACTAGTACAAGACATCCCTGTCCTCTTCCCACTAATACAGGTGGCATGGAATCTCGACCATTTGTCATTCACATTGGAAAAGATAAATATAATCTTTCAATTGTGAACGATCCCCAACTTCCTAATCACTTACAAATTGACATTTCTTTGAACCTTACAATGTTTAACGATTGCACAAGGAAACCTTACGAGGGTATGCAGTAGAGGTGGGAGCCAAATGGGCAGAGGGAATTGGAGGGAAACACATGAACCCAATATGGTCTATAACTCAGAAGTACAAACGTCATCATTCTATTATGACTGGAGCAAACTCAGTTTCAATATCTATCATCAAGAGTAAGCAACCTTTAATGATAATGAATTTCTTCTTATACTAAGATCTGTCATTTACTCTGTTTCTGTAAAATATTTTTGTTTTACAGAGGAGGTATTCTGCCAGTCAGAGGTAGCACGACCATATGGTTTGGCAACAACATTACCCGACTTCAGTTCAAGTCTCCTTAAATCGTTTCACAAGAGTGGCAAATAAGACATTTTGATTTTGGCATTTCAATGGCCATTTGGACAACTATACGGAAACGAAACGAGAAACGACCATGGGTTTTTCAAATGAAACTCATTAGTTTTAAACCGGATTTTCCTATATGTATATCTACTTTCTGTATCACATTTTACATGAAGCCACTCAATCTGCTTTCTGCTTTATTTGGTGAAATTATAACTCTACTCCATAAAAACTTGTAGCTATGGAAGCTACTGGCGATATATAAATTTAATATAGTTCTGGCCCACTAGGCCTGGCATTGAGTTCTTCATTTACAGTCATGAAAAAAAAGGAGTTATTACAATTTCTGGCAGGTTATTATTACTTAATGCATTTTTCCACAGAAACTGGTAGACTTGAAATCATTCAGCGGATAAATATGTGATGTACATTTTCCCCTTCTGCAACACTTGGAAAAAGAAGACCCTGGTGGAAACCTTCCAATGGTAACTATTACAGACGACGAACCCGACGCATAGAATGACATCTTGATAATGATACCAGAGCAGAAATATCTTATTGAAAATTCCCGTTGCCGAACGAAATTCTTGAAGGTTGAAAATATCTTATTGAATTTATGTTCCAGAGTACCTTTCGGGAGTAGGAAATTTTTGTCCACTACCCAGATTCGAGAACTCACTTTCGGGCTCCAAGGTAGCGGGAAATCCTTCATTAAGGTCTTGCATACCCTGCCGGAGACTGACAATGAGAGAAGCTCCTCGCAGTCTCTGCTGCGGAGTAGTCTACCCAGGCGCGCTCTCCCACTGCGCCATATGGCTCAGATTCGAGAACCCATTGAACGACTGAACACCAGGTGCCATAATCGATTCGGCTTTGGGTCTTAATCATGTTTTAAAAGGCATCCTTTTGAAAGGTGCCATAATCATCGATGCCTTTTACCCTAGCATTCGAAATGCACAATGCTTTCTGTGGACTTTCTTGATAATCGTATTCTCTGTTTCCATGGCTACGCACCTTCAAACCACCTTTGCCTGTCTGCTTTTCCTGATTTTTAGCAGAGCTTTCTGTTTTAGTCCATCCTGTACCATGGGCTCATTTCAAAATTTTCTGTTTGAAATCTTTGGCGCGCGCGGAGACAGATATCCGAAACGCTGAGATGGTAGATAGATGGACATCTCATCCATGCATTAAATTCGGGATGGAAATCGGAAATTCGAAATGTCTGTCAGGAACGTGTCAGTGGTCCAGAGTGGTGGCGGTGGGCAGGGCCGCGGAGGGGCGGAGCTGGGAAGAGGCAGCGGAAGGTGGCGAAATTGCCGGCGGCCAGAGCCGGAAGTTTTTCCGGTCGGTAACGGAATCTGGGCCATTCTACCGCCTGGGTAGACTACTCCAAAATATAAATAGTGAGTAAATTCAAGATGCAATTCCACCATGTAGTAGGTGACTGTCTCGGATATTGTTGCAACAAGTGAATTATATGGCACTGAAAACGACGTGTTGGCAATGATAAAAGAAAATACTCAGTAGTGTCCATTGAACCTTTCACGCTGAAACACCTTCATATCCTCCACAAAATAAGGGAAACCTCCAATGAACATGAATGTCATGAATCTAGAAACATCAGATGCATAGCAACCTTGCACAGGAACCTCGGGCCAAAATAGCAACATAATCAGTTCCAACAGTGTAGTATATGGTTCCAATGCAAGTCGTCTCTACCAGATGATCGAATCGGCCTGACATCAAAGTCGATAATCCCATTTGTACATAATAGAAATATCAACATTTTGATTGACACCTTCTCTCCATCGATGTTCTTTCAAAGTACAAAGAGTTTCGGCTTTCAATGTTCCAGGTAAAACCAACAATTTGACTAGCGATTCCTTAACATTCATAATCGGCTAACAAGTCCACATCCGCTGACATAGTAATTGGTGGAGTTTACCCAACTCAATTTCTAGGATGATTCAGGGTTTTTGCTCCATCGATCACATCGGATATACATTTTTTGGTTGCATCATGTCTCAGTCAGTTATTTGATTCGTTGATATAATACAATGAGGACGTCAAAGAAATTCACTTCGTAGTTACCAGTCGAAGTCAACTCCATTGACTTGGTTTATCATAAACAAAATCATTTTCCTTCTCAAATTTTGTATGATTAGGAGCAACGGATTGTGTGGTCATATCCACAATATTTCGAATGTTCAGTAGAGAGCGGATGATTCCAATCGTTTTCGTGTGTGTAACCATCGACGTAGGGGTTGATGACAGACTTAAGTTGTTGATTCTATAAATTGTTCCATTGTCTCAACAACAATATCCGTGTTGGTATCGACGGACAAAGACAAAGAATCCCTGCGCCCCTCACCCCTACGGTGGGTGCAGGCAATTTTAAAGTCTCTGAAATTCCCAGCATTTCTGCCTCTAAGGAAACTGCAACCCTCAGCAGTTACTGCTTGAGTCATTATAAATGATATTTAATGAAAGAAAACCCTCTCATGATGCAATTTCCCACAAAATTTCTTCAGAAATTATGACAATGCAAACTTTTGAAAACATTAGGTCATGACTCTTCCATCATTTTCCGAATTACATAACCATCTACAAAAATAAACATTATGCACGCATTTTTATCACATCAAAATGTAACTCATCCTCAATCACCCAGGACATCCAAAATTTTGACTGGCACATTCAACTTCATCGTCACTTTGGAATCAATCAGCATGTCCGTCTATTGACTGCAGAGTTTTTCATATCGAACCACGAGTGTTTCTTTAAAATATTTGCAAATAGACGGACTGCAGAGTTTTTCATATCGAACCACGAGTGTTTCTTTAATATATTTGCAAATTTTATTTATCTTCCATAAACTTTAGCACTCGAGAAATTTTCCAACCACATCTCTATTTGTAGTGTAATCATTTTGCTCATGCAGGCTCATTCACTTTATCTTGTTGCATATTATCTTAATCTTACTCTTCTTTTCTAGGTCTTTAGTGTCAGCGTTGAAATCATCCACTAACATCAACTTGCTTCTCACTGAGCCAAATGGAGGAAACAACGCCAAATGTTATAAACATGAAATAATCATGAACATGCTAAATCTTGGTAATAGAAAGAACATACATTACGAGAATACACCAAGAACAATAAAATTGGGAAGGAATTTCAACCTTGTTTCCATTAGACTTAGTGTATATTTATACATGAAAGATGTGGTTGGAGAGTTTGTATCGACTCTCGACCACCAATCTAGTTATCTTACACATTTACATAGTACATTATGCATGATGACAACATAACTCTAAGAGACCCATACAAAAATTGATATCCCTCTCATATTTACTATATAGTAAAGGGAAAAAAAATCTCAAGGGGAGCATACCTTTTCCATTGATGCCAAAGGGTGAGAACTTGCCTACAAAGGAAGAATTGCATACATGGAGAGAGTTGTAGACATATGGAGTACTAAATTATTTTTGCAAAATTCATTAAGTGTTGTCATTAATGAAAAAGGGGGATATTGTTGGAAATATTGTTTTCATTTATGTGAAAGACAAGGGGAGACTACAGATGTCCAAGATGAAGGTTACAAGATGAAGATTGTTGGAAATATTTTTTGGATGCACAATTTTTTAGATGCACAATCTATATACCCTATATTTGAAGGTCTTTTTAATCTAAAGACCTAGCTCAACTAAGAGATATGATATAAGGTTGACAACATTACTCTTACACTTTCCAATAGTGTATGGAACTCCATCTAACTCCATAGTGACGAGGAGATATGAAATATTTTGTTAGGTTAGCGTAGCCAGTTTTACAAGTTGGCCCCATAAGTGAATGCAAAAAAACTATAAATAAAGGATAGATAAGTAAATTTGAAGACTATCAAATAAAAAAGAGATTTGAGGTGCACAAGAGAAGTTGGGGAATTCTCTTAGGGTTTTAAAGGTGTAGAAAAAATGTGACTTGTGGAGTTAATGTGTCATTTTGGCATTTTCACTATAACTTTTCTTCTTGCATGTTTTATACCATAAATTTTTGAATTAGAGTTTTTGAATTCTCGTTAAATATGCTTCAAACATGTTAGTTTGGAATTTTTACGATAGCTTATTTTCTTAGATGTTTCAAAATGTGAAATATTGAGGACATAGAGGCGATATCTCTAGGAACATATGGTAAATTTATTATATTGGTTTTCTATAATGTATATATATACCCTTTGTAAGTTGGGATTTTTAAATAGACTTGAAATCAGCTTTAAATGGTTCATTTTGGCATCTTTGCAATAACGTATTTTCTAGGATATTTTTAGACTATGAAACTTTCAGAGATCTGAGGAGACATACAGAAGTTCCAGAGTAAAAATTTCATAATCATATTTTAAAAATTGAGTATGCAGCATGTTGTACAAGTTTGTTCTTGGCAAGAGATGAAAAAATGTAGCATGTTGTACAAGTTTGTTCTTGGCAAGAGATAAAAAATAGTTTTTTGGGAGAAGTGAAGGTAGAAGCAGCAAGTAGACCTGGTGAAGGAAGAAGTAGCGAGAAAACTTGGTGAAGGAAGAAGTAGCGAGAAAACTTGGTGAAGGAATAAGTAGAAAGTAGACTTGGTGAAATAGGTTGGTGCCTACAAATAGTTACAGAAATGGAGATTCACGTCTGTAATAGGTTGGTGCCTACATATATTTACAATAGTGGGGATTAGTGTTCCTAGTAGATTAGTATCTACGAATATTTGCAACAATGAGGATTGGTGCCTACAAATATTTGTAACAATATGTTGGTTCCTACAAAATAATTAGAAATATATATTTTGTGATCTTCTACAAAAAGGGTTTCCACATAAATCTTGTGTTCCATGTTCAACGATTGATATATCTCATGTGTGATAGTTTCCTTATAGTTCATAAATATTTTAGTAAGTAAAAATTGTCATTAACCCCAATAGAAATGTGTGCTCAGTAAATTTGATGTTGGAAACTAACAAGGCCATATCCTTACTATCTTAAATTTCTTGTGAATGTAATGTTATGTTACCCTTAATGTATGATGTTATCTATATATATGAAAAGGATGATACAATTTGTAAATTAAGTTATACTGACTATATATTTGACATCCACAAGGAAGATCATGTAGTTGTTGAAGCTCGCACCTCATTAATCCAAGTGCTTCAGTTGATGTATTAGGCAGCGGTTCCTTCCCTTTACTTATTTTGGAATGTATCATCTAAATTAATAAATCTTTGACATTATTATGACTCAACCTTTTATTCTTAAAACCTAAATGTATCATATTTATTGATTTATTATTTTATTTCAATACAAGCCATAACTATTTTGTGTCCTCGAAATCACTATTTAAGTGAAGAAGATGGATAAACGAAAAGGGAAGAGAAAAAGGTAGTCTAAAGATATACTAATTTAAATATTCAACCCTTGATTTCCACATCATATTTTTGTAATATTTAATATCAACTAGAATTGGTTAACAATGGAAATCATTCCCAAAAGATCCAAGCAATGTGTGCGTAAATCTTTTAGAGGCTAACATTCAAGTGTATCGTTTCCACTTCTTGTGGTTGTACATATTATAAATTTATCAATGTCTAATCACTTATTATGCTTGTAAAAGCTATGCATTTCCCTCAATTTGAGACATACCTATATCGTTCGCTAATTAGGTTCTTATGTAGATCTTGGTGAGATCTCAAGATTTTCAATATTGAATCAATTATTCGAAGATTACTTTTGAGGATTATAGTAAATTCATTTGAGGAAGGGAATTGGCATCAAATTTTTAGATAGTGGGTCCTAAACTATGCCACCTAGACTTAAAAGTGATTGTCAATTATAAAAGAGAACAAAGGTCGCAAGAAATGGAAGGCAAAAAATCAAAAAGAGATCTTGAGTTTGAGGAGATAACTAATAGAAGATCATGAAGCATCAAATAATAATGAAACAACCTACAAATAGATGTTATTACTGCATAATAGTAAGCCAATGGCCTAAAGAAACCCCAATTCCAAAGGACACAAGTGTGTATATGTAAAGTGTTTGACCTAGAAAAGGTTAACAAACTAAAAATGGTATTGTTATATCCATTTTTGTTGTTGAATTGTTACCCTTGTAAGAAGTGTTAAATTGTTTAATGATGACTCTCTTTTTATTGAATATGAATTGAATGACTCCCCTATTTCAAAATTTACTCATTACATTAATCATGTACTCTAATGATGTTTTCTTCATTGTTGTTATCCTTGCTTATTTCTTGTAATGGAAGGTAGTGTAGGTGGTGTCATCCAATGAATGGTATAATTTAGATCTAAATGGTGAATGTGTGACCCATAAAATGTTTTAGTAATCCAATGGAGGTTGTCTTACCCTCAATCTTCACCAAATTGTATGGAATATTTGTATCTAACTTTTCAATGCATATGCTCAAAATATTTAAATGTACAAGAGAATCTATTGGGATACTATCAAAACCATTTAAGAGGATATACCTCAACTAAATTGATTAATTTTAGGAGAAATGAACTTATTTCAACATGCATAGGAATAAACAAGGGTTTTATGCATATGGATCCATTGTCAACAAACATTGGAAAATATTATCTAAAATGGAGATCTCTCTTTTAGTCAAATGTGTGATTGAGATTGGTTAAGTACTTGTGCTTCCACTGAATAACTTGTTAAGAACCTAGTTGCGCTTTGTATTCATTATACCTTTGATAAATATTTTAGGAATTAATCACCAAGTATTGGGTTCAAAATTTAACACAACGAGGGTAAAGCAAGCAAGAAAATTTGGAAGACTTAAGCCCTAACAATGCTTGACTTCAAGAAAAGAACAAGGAGTTGAAGGAGTCAATCCAAATGTTTAAACAAAGGGTGAAAGAGTTGGAGAAGAACCATTATACTTATGGGAAACCATTGCATCTTCTAAAAATAATTTTGAAGAATGTCAATCCACACTCTCCATGCTCATGACAGATTGGACAAGCACAAACTACAACTTGTACACCTTGGTGAGAAGTGTTGAAAATCCACTGCTAAGGGATGAATTTCCTTAAATAAAATCTAATTTTTGACTATTATATTGTGACTTTCTAAAAATAAAAAGGCATGTCTATCATTCCAAGCGTGACTTTCCAAAAATAGTAAATCACCTTGCTTCAATTGTTAATCAAGTATAGATGATAGAAATCACTTAACTTATCCTTAATCAATCTCAATTGTTAAATTTTTATTTAATCATCAATATTATCATTAATATTGTTATTATCCTTATGATACTAAAATATTATTATTAAAATAGAAATACATGTCACCTCTCCTACTTGGCACTAAATCATGCCACTTCATATCTCTCTCTCTCCCCTTAGTGGCACTTGTACTCCTCTCTCTCTCACTTCATGGATTTGTTGTACTCCTCTTGCACTCTCTTTGTAGGTTTTAACCCTGTACAGAAATTACCTGCATAAGAATTCTAAAACAAAGAAAATAAACAATGCGAGAGCATAACACATAAAACACATATGCACAGAGATTTTCCCCTGGATCCCAAAACCGAGACTACCAGCTTGATTTTTCATTATGTTCCTTTCAATGTTACAATACATATTTAT